>CAUYQG010091715.1:0-19221 GCA_963574415.1 Tarsius wallacei
AATAGCCTATCCCTAAATCCAGTAGTTAAAATTATCCTTCTTACTATAAGTTTCTAAAAAATCCTGTTTCATCGCTGCTTTGCATGTAAAATATTTAGCCTTCAATAATAAAGGAAAAATTTGTAGTGCTTTCAGGCAAAATATTTCCTTCAATAATAAAGGAAAAATTTGTAGTGCTTTCATGACTTTTATAATTTAAAAAAATTAATGATATCATACTCTCAAATATTGAACAAATCTTGCGTACCTGAAATAGACTCCATATGGCCGTATTTTTGTTTGTTTTGTTTTTGTTTGTTTGGTTTTTTTAGTTGAGAAAGCGGGATTTATTAAGAGGACAGACAAGCTCCCAGAGCAGGAGGGGACTTGAGGGGTTTCCCAGTGAGTACTTTTTAATACATTTTGGATATGATTTTGTAATATTTTGTTGAGAGTATTTGTATCTATGCCCACAAGAGACATTGGCTTATAGTTTTCCTTTATTGTAATTTTTATTTGTCTATAGTATTAGGGTAATGTTGGTCTTATACAGTGAATTTCACTGCTCTATTTCCATATTCTGAAAAAATTGTAAAGAATTAGTAGCATTTATTTTTTTCAGTGTTTGAGAGAATTTACTAGTGAAATATTTTAGATCTGTTGCTTTTATGGAAAGTTTATTTATATTTTATTCCATCTTTTTTACACATCTGTGTGAGTTTGATGGTTTGTGTCTTTCAGTAAGTTGGACCATTTTATATAGGTTATCAAAGTTGTAGGCATAGTGTTTTTAAAAGTATTATTTTATTATCCTTTCAATGTCTAAGTGATGACTAGCAATGTTGCCACTTTCTTATCTGATATTAGTAAACTGTGTCTTCTCTCTTGTTTGCTTGTTTGTTTTTAGCCTGGTTAGGGTTTTGTAATTGGACTGATCATTCTAAAGAACCAGTTTTTGATTTTGTTGAAAGTCAAACAATATAATCCACCATATCAACAGGCTGAAGAACAACAACAACAAAAATTACATGATTATATCAATGGATACAGAAAAATGATTGGACACAATTTAACACACTTATATGATACAATTCTCAGCAACTTGTAACAATGGAGAATCTTCTCAAATTGATAAAGGACATCTACAAAATCCTACAGCCAATATTATACTTAATGGCTTAAAAAAGTCAATTTCCCCTAATATTGAGAAACGGCAAGGGGATATTTTTTTCAACACTGTACTTTCCTAGGTAGTACAGTAAACAAATTTATACTTGAATTCAATTGAATTTAATCCTAGGTAGTTTAATAAGAGAAGAAAAATATATAAAAGGTATGCAGATTGTCAAAGAAGAAACACAGGCTTCTGTGTTTGCAGATGACATGATTGTCTATGTAGAAAATCTCAAAGAATAGACTGGATATATTAAATGAGTATAGCAAGATCACTGCATACAAGTTTAATATACAAAAGACAATTGTTGGCCGGGCTTGGTGGCTAAGCCTGTAATCCCGCACTTTGGGAGGCCGAGGTGAGTGGATTGCCTGAGCCCGCGGGTTCGAGACCCGCCTGGGCAACTTGGTGAGACCTCATCTCTACAATAAATCAAAAAAATAGCCGGGCGTGGTAGCGCGCACCTGTAATTCCTGCTACTTGGAAAGCTGAGGGGGAAGGATCACTGGAGCCCAGCCGGTTGAGGCTACAGTGGCCGGGAGCAGCCACTGCAATCCAGTCTGGGCGATAGAGTGAGACTCCAACTCAAAAAAGAAAGGACAATTGTTTTCCTATATACCAGCAATGGAAATTGGAATTTGAAATAAAATAAGTACCATTTACAATAGAAACAACAACAAAAAAAAAAACAGGTATAACTCTTACAAAATATATACAGCATTATATGCTGAAAACTACACTACTAAAAAAAAATCAAATAAGATCTATTAAATTCAGAGACATTTCATGTTTACGGATTGAAAAACACAATATTTTTATTATTTCAGTTTTTCTCAACATGAACTATAGATGCAATATAATTATAATCAACATACATGGTAATTAAATAACATGTTCCTGACTTTTGGGTTAACACAGAAACCAAGACAGAAATAAAAAGATTTCTAGTGAACAAAAAATAATAAGAGCTATCTATGACAAACCCTCAGCCAGCATATTTAATATGTAGAAGCAGGACGCATTCCCACAAATAACTGAAACAAGAAAAGAAAGGCCACTCCCAGCACTCCTGTTTAACATATTACTGGAAGTCCTAGCTAAAGCAATCAGGCAAAAGAAATAAATTAGTGGAACCCAAATAGGAAAAGGAGTCAAACTTTATCTCTTCATAGATAATATGATTTTATATTTTAACTTCATCAAAAAAATCTTAACATTGATAAATGACTTTGGTAAAGTCTCAGGATACAAAATATCAATTGCATTTCTATTCACAAATAGCAAGCAGGTTGAGAACCAAATCGAAAACAAATTCCCATTCACAATAACCTCAAAAAATAATACCTGGATATTCATCTAACCAAAGAGGTAAACAATCTTTACAATTAGAACCACAAAACACTGTTCAAAGAAATCAAAGGTGACACAAACAAATGGAAGAACATTCCATGATTATATGGATTGGAAGAGTCAATATAGTCAAGATGTCCATTCTACCTAAGGCAATCTACAGATTTAACGCAATCCCTATAAAACAACCAGTAACATTTTTTTACAGAACTAGAAAAGATAATACTTAAATTCACATGGAAGCAAAAAAGAGCCTGAATAGCTAAAGTAATCCTCAGCGAAAAGAACATAGATTGTGGCACCACAATCCCAAACTTCAAACTTTACTCCAAGGCTATGATAACCAAAACAGAAGGGTACTAGCACAAAAATAGACATGTAGATGAATGGAACAGGTTAGAGAATCCGGAAATAAAACCACTGACTTACCAAATCATCTTTGACCAAAAAAAACACTGAGGAAAGGAAATCCTATTTAGCAAATGGTTCTGGGAAATTAGCTAATCATATGCAGAAGAATGAAACTGGACCCCTACCTGTCACCATATACAAAAATCAGCTCAAAGTAGATCAAGGTCTTAAGCATGCAACATCAAGCTATAAAAATCTTAGAAGAAAACCTAAGGAACACCTTCCTGGATATCAGCCTAGACATTGAACTCATGGCCAAGTCCTCAAAAGCAAATGCAGCAAAAACTAAAATTAGCAGATGAGACCTTATTGGACTTCAATGTTTCTGTATAGAAAAAGAAATCACCCAGGGAGCAAAGAAACAACCAAAAGAACAAGTGAAAATTTTGCATACTATATACCTGACAAAGGCCTAATATCTAGAATCTATAAGCAACTCAAACAAATGTACAGGAGAAAGCTAATAACCTCATTAAAAAGTAGGCAAAAGACATGAACAGACACTTCTCAAATGAAGACACACAAGCAGCCAAGAAACATACAAAAAAAAAAATTGCTCAGCACCACTAATCATGAGAAAAACACGAATCAAAACTACAATGAGATACCATTTCACAATGGTCAGGATGGCTGTAATTAGAACAAAAACAACAGATATTGTCAAGGTTGCAGAGAAAAGGAAATGCTTGTATTCTTGGTGGAAATATAAGCTAGTTCAACTCCTGTGAAAAGCAGTTTGGATATTTTTCAAATAATTAATAATAGAGTTACCATTCTACCCTGCATTTCCACTTCTGGGACTATACCCAAAGGAATATAAAGCATTCTACCAAAAAGACATCTGCACTTGTACGTTTATTGCAGTATTATTCACTTTTGACACACATGGAACCAACCTATATGCCCATCACTGGTGGATGCTGTATAGAGAGAATTTGGTACATATATGCTATGTAATACTACACAGCCATAAAAAAAGAACAATACCATGTCCTTTGCAGCAGCATGGATGCATTCAGTGACCATCATTCTAAGTGAATTATCACAGAAAAAACAAAACTGAACATCTCATGTTCTCACTCATTAGTGGGTACTAAACACTGGGGACATAAGAGCATAAGAATGAGAACTATAGACACTGGAAACTGCTAAAGGAAGGTAGGAGTGGGGGGAAGATAAGAGATACAAAAGCACCCACTGTGTATTATACTCACCACTGGGGGGGTGGGATGGGGAGAGTCAGAAACCCAAATTTCACCTTCTCGCAATATACCTATGTAACAAATTCTCATATGTACCCCATGATTCTAAAATTAAAAAAGAAAAGAAGAAAGAATAGGAAGGAAGGAAGGGAGGGAGGGAGGGAGGGAAGGAGGGAGGGAGGGAGGGAGGAAGGAAGGAAGGAGAGGGAAGGAAGAAGGAAAAGTAAATAAAGAATGAATCTGGTCTCAGACTTCACAACTTTCTCAAAAAATAATTCAAAGTAGATTTTGGACTAACCATAAAATTAAAAACCATAAACTCTGTAGAAGAAAATATATAATAAAATATGCATAAGTTGGGGTTGTTATATATATATATATTAGATATAACATCAAGAGTATGACTAAAAATATTAATAAGTTGGACTGTATTAAAATTAAAAACCCTTGGGCAAAATGTAATGTTAAACGAATGAAAAGACAAGCAACAAACTGAGAGAAAATATTTCCAAGACACATATCGGATAAAAGGCTTGTATTCAAAATATACAAAAAACTCTTAAAACACAACCAGAAAACAAACCCGGGTAAACATCTATAAAAATACGTTACCAAAATAGATAATCAAATGGTATACAAAAATATAAAAAGATACTCAATGTGATTACTCATTACCAAATTCAAATTTAGAACAACAATGAGATTCTACTGTATATTTATTAGAATTAGTAAAAATCAAACAAACTGACAGACAAACTATCATTTTGCAAGGATATAGAGCAACAGAACTCTGATTGCTGGTGGAAATTCAAATCAGGAAAACATCTTTGGAAGACACTGGCTGTTTCTTACAAAGCTAAACATTGTCTCACTATAAGACCCAACAATTCTGATTTTAGGTATTTATAAGAGTTGAAAACTTACATTCACACAAAAACCTGCATGCAAGTGTTCATAGCAACTCATCCATAAATTATCAACTAGAAGCAACTGATGGTCTCTGCAATAGGTGAATAGACAAGCAAATTATGGTATATCCATTCAATAAAATATCATTCAATAATAAGAATAAATGAACTGTCAAGTCATGAAAAGACATGGATGAATCTTAAATGCAAATTGTTCAGTTCTGAAGTAGCTAGTCTAAAATGGCTATGTATGGTAGGATTTCATCTTTTCTGAAAATTGCAAAACTATAATATAGTTAGAATATCAGTGATTGTAGGGCTTTAGCGGATATAGTGGAAGGTTAAGTTGATGAAGGAAAGGCAGTTTTTTTAGGGTAGTGTTTCTATTCTGTACCATACTCTAATGTTGGATACATGCCACCATGAATTTCTTAGCCCATAATACTTTACATAAAAATAATGAACCTTAATGTATGCAAATTGAAAAAGATATTTATGAAGTCAAAAGACCTCAGAACAGAATAATAAATGTAAAAAAAAAATTATCTGTTGTCTTAGTCTGTTTTGTGTTGTTAGAATACATGTGACTAGGTAATTTATAAAGAAAAGAGGTTTATTTAGCTCATGAATCAGCAGGCTGCAAAGTGCAAGGTCATGACCCTGATTTCTGGTGAAGGCTGTTTTACTGCATCACTGCATCATTATAGCAGAAAAAGTCAAAGGGGAAGTGGATAGATGTGAAGAGGCTAAACCTACGGGTATCTTGGCTTTTTAAAAACCTACTCTCTCAGAACTAATCCGTTCCCAGTCTTGTAGACTAATTCAGTCTAGCAAGAGCAATAACTCACTCACTATCATGAGAATGGCACCAAGTCATTGATAAGGCTTGAACCAAACACCTCCTGCTAGGTAGGCTCCACCTCCCAACACTACCACATTGGGGATTGGATTTCAACATGAGTTTTGGTGGGAAAAACCAACCATATCCAAACTGTAGTTGCTGTATTACAAATATATGAAAAAAATTTAACTGAAGAGAATAGAGGAAATAAGTGCTGACATAAGCTTTGAAAATGAGTAATATCTGTAAGGCTACAGGAAAAAAAAACTGCACATAAGCCTTATACTTTAGTTACTAAATAGTTTCCCACATGAGTATAGGTTAGCAACTAGATCACTGCTATACATGTGTACTGGAATTTAACAATTAAGTAACTAGATGCAGAAGGTAGAAGCCAGATTTCTCACTATTAGAATTGGTAGTTACAGATAATCAAGAAATAGAGTCTAGAACAATCCATGTAGTAATGAATTAGCATTGGAGACAGCAATATAAACTTATGTTTAGAGATTATTTCATATGCCAGTATTTATAGATATGTGTAAATACAATATAATATACACATATGCATGTTTTTGTTCTTGCCACTGATAGTGCCTAAAAGCAATGATACCCCAATAGGCAAAAGCAAGGTAAATGCCCAGATCTTGGTTTCTTATAACATTCTCCAATAAAAGAAACCAGGGATTCTTAGAGAATTGGCTGATTCTAGTACTGAGACAAGACGTGTGTGTGTGTGTGTGTGTGTGTGTGTGTGTGTGTGTGTGTGTGTGTAATCTAAAATAATGTAGAAATAGAAACATATATGTGTATATATCATATAGAGCTAGAAATGTAGAACTAGAAACAAAATAGTGCTCAAAAACAAACAAAAAAGTAAGTAAAATAAAAGTGATAGGAGTATATCAAAGGGGCATTGGAGCAACTTAAAGAGTTTCCAACAACAAATTCTGGAAAAAAAAAAAAAAAGAAGAAACTAAATAAGTGAAGCAGCATTGACTTACAAGCCAAAGTGTAAAATAAGTATTCTTTATGATATAAATAAATAATTGAATACATAAAAATAAGTTGAAAAGAGATAAATCACCTGTGACAAAATTTCCGAATTATTTGTAGGTATTCTTCATTAAAGAAACTAAATATAGCAGGTGTGGTGCCTCATGCCTGTAATCTCAGTATTTTGAGGGGCAGAGGTGAGAGGATTGCCTAAGCCCAGGAGTTCAAGACCAGTCTGAACAACTTGGCAAGACCTTGTCTCTACAATAAAAATAATAATTAAAAAATAGGCATGGTGGCATGCACCTGTGGTTCCAGCAACTTGGGAGGTTGAGGCAGGAGGATCAATTAAGCCCTGCAGGTCGAGGTTGCGGTGGTTGTGAGCATGCCACCACACTCCAGCCTGGGCAACAGAGTGGAACTCTGACTTAAAACAAAAAAAAAGTTAAATATAACTCCCCATTTCTTAAGAATGAACTCAGCATAGTAACTTTCTTCCAGAAAGTACAATATTGAAAGAGGGAGAATTCTGGAAAACACTGCTTCAGCCAGGTAATCTAGGTTAACATCACTTTACTGTGGTAAATCAAAGGACAATCTACAAAATACATGATCTGTATTCCTCAAAACTGAGAATAGTCACAGTCAAGAAGAACTTAAGACATGATGAATAAGTGTAATGTGATAGATAGTACTGGGAATAGAAAAAGGATATAAAGTAAAAAATTAAAAAATCTGAGTAAATTATCAACTTTAGTTAATAATCTATCTATAGTCACCCATTGCTTGTAACTAATGTACCATATTAATTCATGATGCTAATAATAATGAAAACTGGTCGTAGAGTATATGGAAATTCTCCGTATTACCTTAATTTTTCTGTAAATCTAAATGTGTTTAAAATAAAGAGCTTATTTTTAAAATCAACAGTTTTTTGAAACTCCAATAGATAATCAGCGAGTGAAATGCATTTTTGAATAGTAGACAAAACCTTAAAACACTTAGATATTATTATACCTGTAAAAGCTTGAGTCGTAAATAAAACTATTAAGAAACTGAAAGGGAGGTGGTAAATAAATAGACAACTATTTCACATTTTTGAAGATGATGAATGAATATTGTAAATGCATTTGTATTTTTCTCACTTTTGTTGTTGTTGTTGTTTTTGTTACCTTAGATTTGAATTTGGAAATTCCTTTGGGAGAATAAGCAGCTGAGGCATTCAATTCAGCATGGTTTACTTTACACACATTAAGCCAACCAAACAAAAGAGAATGCGAAAGGTAGGCACAACTGAACAAGATATGCACGAAATTCTGGAGCCATATGCACACTAAATGCTGAGGATAGATTTGTACATACTCCACAAAACTGAAACTTGGTTTGTCTGAAGAGGATGGCGATAAAAATTGTCTCTGAAAGCCTCAGGGGGATATCCGCAGTACATTGGTCAATTTGGGATCAGAATGCCTACATAAGCTTTAGTTGGGAATATGTTTGTCTCTAAATTACATAAAATCAGTTCCTATTCTTTCTTAATATAAAAAACTAGGACACTTTATAAGAAAGCAGTTTGCATAGCACTCAAACAGAATTATGCAAACAATAAAAATAGGCAATCTCGATGAAATTGATTTTTTCTTTAGTGTAAACCACAGGCACAGAATTCTCAATATTCTAGGACCATGTTTTCAATGATTAGACTATGTTTTAGGTGAGGGTTGTTTCTTTAGATATCTTATTTTAAAAGTTAAAATAGATTTTCAAGATTGATTGGAGGGAATGTTAAGTAAAATATTGCCTGGAACCAAACATTTAGACTTTTAAGTTATTCTTGTTTTCTTGATTTTTTTTCTTTAAAGGTGAATGGAATTGTCACTACAGAACTATGCTTTTTGTCTCTAGAATGAACCTTGATAATTCCACAAAGGTTACTGAGAGCTTTTAAAGAAAAAGAGAACTGCATGCCTCAAGGGACTTGCCAGCACTTAGTATTGCTTATTTTCTGTTCCCTTTGTTTTCAACAAGAAACAAACTTTAGAATTTAAACAAGAAATGCAGTCCTAGAAAAAAAGCTAGAAACTTTCCTTGGGACTTTTATCCATTGAAAAGAAATGCTGAGGGGAGGGAGGGTTGTAAATACTGGGTTTTTAGAGGCTTATATACTTAGGGGAAGTCTTATGGAGGAGTTGGAAATGGAGGTAAATCTGAAAAACCAGAGGGCAGATTATGACATACATAAAGTTAAATAAAAGGCATGTTTTTTGGAGTCTTTTACCAGCTACCATATACAGGGGTGAGTGGGCTCAGTAAAGTTGCTCTAGTCCTGAGATTATATTTATAGTCCATTATATTTATGTAGAGTGTTTATAATTTATTGCACACTTTCACATATGAGTTTATATCTTCCTTCTAAACAAAACACCCCTCTTTTTCCTTGAATTAGCCAAATCTTTAATTTAAATCTCATCTTCATTTTTTAAACTCCAACTTACATCAAAACACAACACATTAATTCACTGAAACTGGTTAAGTGTTGTCTAATGGCTTCTTTTCAAACTTCATCTCACTTGACCTCTCTAGAGAATGTGATACCATAACAAGGCCTAATCTGTCTTTAAATGACTTTCTTGGCTTACGAGTCCCCAATCCCTCTTCTCCCTTTGGCCACTCCTTTTCAATTTCCTTATACATCTCTTTGTATCTTATTTTTAAATCTTACATTTTAGATTTCATAAGTTCTCACTTCTTTTCCCCACTGACGTATTTTTAACTGATTTAAGTATCACTTATATGCCCATGTTCTGAGCCTCTACCTGCAGTCCACAATTTTCCTATATTCTAGAACATTATTTCCACAATTCATGAACATCTGCCCCTAGATATTCCACACCCTCTTCATATGCACCAGGATCAAAAGCAAAATCATCTTTTTTTAATTCCTCAAATACTTGTTACTTTTACCTCTACACTAAACATGTAATCCAGTCATTCAACTAGAAATCATGAAGTTATCCTAGTGATTTCATTATGCTTAAAGTTTTCATTGAATTGATTGCTGAATTTTCTTGATTTTTGCCAGTTATAGATTTGTCCAGTTTTCCCGTTTTTACCATTCCTACTGACACTGCTCTGGTTTAGGCTCTTGTTGGGGCTTAGAAACTGATATATCAGAACATGGCACTTTGACAAGCTGAACTAAAGCAGCAGCCTCAAGCTCTCTCTGACCTTCCTCACCCCAGTCCTGTCTCTCAATCCTCTGTGTCTCCCAAAGTACAAGATGACACTGTTCACCGAAGTTCAGTTAACTCCCTAAAGACTTGAGCTACCACAGAAAAAAATAATTACCTCTGGTCCCTTCCCTAAGTTTTCATTGACTTAAATCAAATCATACAAATGAAGATAGAAATCTATTAACACATCTGGACGACTCTATCCATAAACCATTGTCTTTGGGTCCCATTAAGTACCAGCCATTTTCTGCTCTGCAGGTCTAACAGATTTATTCCTAGGCTATTGTATATTCTCCAAGTCCATTCATTTATCTCTAAGCATCATTTATCATCTCTCAAATTGCCACACTTTCCTTTGCTCTATGAGGAAATGTATATAAACCCTTGTACTCCATTCAGTTATTAGGTAATCATTCTCCTGTGATACTCCTGTGCTATTCATGTTAAAATAAATTGTGTATGCTTTTTATTCTATTAATCTGCCTTTTGTCAGTTGATTTTCAGCAAATCTTCAAAGAGTGTAGAGAAAGGTTTTCCTTGACCCTGAAACTTTCTTCCTCTCTCAAAGTTTCTAGATTCATTCTTTTGCTTCCTTTTATATCGTTTTCGTTAAGATTAAAATGTATCACATTATTCCAATCCTCAATTGTATTAGGAGTCACGTATTACAGGACATCTCTCTCAGTCTTATTAGTGTGGACACTTAACAACCAAGTTTGACGTGGGCCCCTAGGTATCTTCTTATCTCTGCTAACTTCAGACCTCACTCTCTGCATGCCCCTCATATGGCCTAATGGTTTTTTATGCTGCTATCACTCAATAGGTGAAGTCTTGTACTAATACACTTCTCTGTCTTCTTGTGACCCCTCTTCACACGATAAATTTAATCATTCACTTCGTGTTCTTTCAATACATTTTACACAAACCCCCTCAATCTTGTCTACTTTTGGCATTGTATTTTTACACATCGCAGTTCTATATCTAGCTCTATGTCCTTTTCTTCTGTATTTGGAAAAACAAAAAAGAGGGCAAAGACATCCACTTGTTGATTATCGTTGTATTTCTATCATCTAGAAACTTTTTGGTAATTATCAGCACTGAGATATATCTGGAAAAGTAAGTGGGCATGTATCACATTAGGAAATACACCAAAGAGATCACGTGAATAATATTCAGCTTTGTCACTAGCGTATAGATGGTAACATTCTTGAGGACATGATATTTCACAAAGCCCAAAGTATGTGACTCAGGCTGCAGTGAACATCTCCTTAAGTCATTGCAACTGGGCACTGTCTCTCAGAGCCTGTCAAACAGATTTTTCCCATATTTCCTCAACACTTTTTGGGTTGCCTGCAAAATCAACAACTAAAAAGATAATGTGTCTTCATCAAAAATAAAAAATCAGAAATTCAAATAGAGACTATCAGAGTTGCAAGGCTATGTTTTATCTGAATTTGAATCAAATAATACGTACTAGTATTATAGTACTGTATTATATAAGTTATATATTAAAGTTCACACCTTTTTTCTGTATTTTATATTTTCTATTTTACCTTCCTCCTCACTGCCTAGTTACCTTCTTGTTAAGGAGGAACTATCTATGGAACAAAAAGCAAGCAGTGCTGTTCAATGTAAAAGAAAGGACTAAAATAATTGAAATTGTAATAAATTATTAAGTGCTTATTCTGTACCAGACCCTGTTTTAAGCACTTTGTATGATATTTTATAACCCTTCATCAATGTATTAACTCATTTAATATTTAGAATAATATTAATGTATAGTTACTATCATTATCTCCTGTTTACAAATGAGCAACTAAGTGATAGAAAGGTTAACAACATGCCCAAGGTAAAAGATCTAGTTACAGAGCTGAGATTTCAACCCAGAGAGTTTATTCCACTTACAGTGTCCTTAGCTAGCATGCTATGCTTCTCCCTTATTAAAAAAAAATGCAACTCGGGATATTACATCAAAATTAACATTAAAGCCCCTGGGATCCCGTATAAAGATATCTGAGCACATACAGCACATATGAAAGGTGAGGTTATACATAGCTTTGAAACTATTTTAAAACATTTTCCATTCATACAAATCATTTAGAGGAAACTATAATCATTCTAGAGATAAGTACTTATTAATATAGACAACTTAATCATAGTTGTTGACCCATGTGTTGTTTTTGAAAAGGACAGCAGGTTTAATTTATTAAAATTCACTGTTTAATGACCCAGAACCACATTCTAACAACAGGTAATTCAACCTGTATAAGAATAAACCCAATGGTATTAATGAATCAAAGAATATCAAGGCTTTGGTAAGAGGTGGAGCTGACAATAAAAGTCCTGTAAAAGTCATACTTTATACACTGTGATTATTCAGTCCAATTTTATCTGATACAAAAGACTTGTAAAAGGGCCAATTTCATCCTTTGTGTATTTTGTAAATCTTATTAATTACATGTTACTTTCTTTGTCTTGATGGGCAATTTTGTTTTGTTTTTTACATTCACTTTCTTCACAATATAAATTCACCCTAACAGAATGCTTCTGTATTTGTGTAGTCTGACCTTCACGGTAAACTTCAATGTCCTTGATTTTGCTTCTCATATTTTGTCATCCTTATTAACTGCAGGCAGATAATTCTCTTTATAGATTAGGTGTAGTTTTAGAAATGTAAGACTACTTCAAGACATTAAAATCCCTTTGCCTTATGCCCCCATCTTCATTTGTCTTTGTAGCTTTCCCATTGCCTTGAAATCTCAAACGCATTTAGAAATGGCTTTTTCTTCCTTTTTTTTTTCTTTTTCTTTTTATGGCCTTGGTCTCATACAAAGGAAACTAAGTAGTAAGCAGTTCCCTAGAGTCCTGTCTGTAGCTGTCTTGTCACCCTGTGGAGCATTGCATCCAGATCCATACTTCATTACATATAAATATGCTTATATTTTAAATAATCATATATTTGTAGACCCATCCTTTTTAGAAAATGCTATGAGTTTATCTCTAATTGCATACTTCAGTGTAAAGAAATAAAGAGAAAACTATAGTTCAGAATGATATAAAAGACAGAAGAGGGGCATCCAACACAGTTTGGAGTGTCAGGAAGACTCCAGGTTGACATATCAGGGTTGACTAATAAGAGCCAGCCAAGGACATAGGAAGACTAATGGTGCAAAATCACCAATGACAGCAGAGTGAAACTGCATGAAGCTTAGCCTGACAGCAGCATAGTGGATGAGAGGATAATGCAGAGAAATGTGACTTAAGAGGTAAGCAGGGCCAGAACATAAAAAGCTTACCTTTTTAATGATGTCAGATAAGTATTTCAGAACTGTAACTCTTAGGGTGGTGTGGAGATTAGACTTTGAAAAGCAAGACAGGAGTCAAGACCAGCCAGAAGGCTAGTGCAGTCGTTCTCATGAGAGAAATGGACTGAATAAGAGTTAGTTGTTAGGTTGGAGGTAAGCAAATGGATTCAAGAAATAGTTTAAAAGGTAAAACTGATGTAACCTGGCAATTAGATTCCAGGCATATGGAAAATGAGACATAAAGAATGATATAAAGGTATACAACTTGAGTAACTAGATAGATTCACTATGTAAAAACAAAACTCTTGATTGGAAATGGAAATTGAGTTTCCATTGAGACATGCTGAATATGAGATTTCTGTGCAACATTCATGTGGGGATGCCCAGTAAATATTTAGATACATAGGTCTGGAGAACACACTGGATATTTGAACTCAAGATTTGGTTTTGGATTTGAGAAAGAGATGATACAAAGAGCATGCATAAGATCATTGGTGGATCCTTAGCTGCTGTCCTAATAAGACTGGGGGGAAAAACGGCAAGCATGTAAAGGATATAAATATATTTGCAGTGAATGGGCATGTGAGAAGTTGGGATAGGTCATACCAACTCTTTGATGATTTAATAAATAATATTATCTACTGGATATGAAACTGGGTGGCAACTTGAGGACAGTGGTGAATTTTGGAATAGCACATAAAAAAGCAATGAAAACAATGACACTTAAAGCAATGAAAAACAACTAATGGCAAGCAAATGAGTTGTTAAGTGTTATGAAAGGCTGAACTGAGTGTGGAGAATAAGAACTCATGTGGTGCTTTAGGATGATAGAAAGTGATATTTTTCCCAGATATGATTTATCCCAGTTTGTAGTCATGATACTAAAATAGTGATGTCAACAGCATAAGCGTGTCAAATAGCTATAAACTGAACCCAAACATTTTGTAATATATGCTATTGTTTAACTACCTAAAATACCCTAATTGAGCACTACTACTATCATTTCCATTTCAGAAATGAAAAAAATTACATTTGGGGAGAGAATAAGTAATTTGTTCAGGGAAGTTAGAAAGTCAGTGGATAAAACCCACAAAATTAGCCATTAGACATATAACCTGTTTCTTAAGTTTATTAAGCTTTCTTTCTTCATAATATTATGTCTATTTTGTGAGCAGCACAGTCCACCAATCTCGAGTCAAAATCAGTGTCTAAGCAAAGGCCAGTGACACCAGTCTAAAGGTGTTGGCAAAGATTCTGCCAAGAGCAAGGTTGAATTTGATCACTTTGAAGCACTTTCGAAACTTGAAATTCTGAGCATCTCTCCTCTAAATGCCAATACAATGTTTTTTTTTAATATTTTATTTCTTGATATAAAATTCCAGTAGTGTCTGAAATTTTAAGTAACTCAATTTCTGTCTTCACTTACTGCTAAGATAAAATGAGTTTGTTTAGTGTGGTTGTGTGTGTGCACAGAACCAGAAGATTTGACTTTTGTTCTTTATTGCATTTCTTAAACTAGCTACACTTGGCAATTCATTTACATCAATAATTGAGAAACCATCGGTCTCCTCTTGTCTTAAACTCCTTGCTATGCACACTAATGATATGCATGATTGGCTACTGCCATAAAAATGCACCATAAATTTTTTAAAGATAATTCAACTACAGTGAGTGAATCAATATGAACCTACAGTGATAATACATGAGAAACAATCTCTCTAATGCCACTTCAAAGTAGTTAGTATTCCTTTTGATGAGAAACTGTCATTGCTTCCAGTTGGAATTTTTAGGCAATGATTTAGCACTTTCTTATTTCAAAACTTGCCAGAGGTACTGTTTTCTCATCTACCCAGTTTTTAGATTACTAACTTCTACTGATACTTCTTTTGTGCTTTCTAGTTTCTACTGTTTTAGGTGTTCTGTAAGTGAAAAGGACCTGTTGTGTTTTATATGTGTCATAAATTGGGGCATGTAATTCATATTGTGTGTTACCATTTATTCATTCATTTGATAGACTGCCATTTATTTGTCCTTAAATGAATAGTGGTCACATTAGAAGGCACAAATTATAACAGAAATCTGAAATAACCTCAAGCTTAAGTCCAGTCAATATTGAGAAGTGCCATATCTAATTTGAATGAGGATATTCTGGGCTCTAAATGTGTGATGGTTTTGCTTCTTTTGTCGTAAAAAGCTGAGAATGATATTTGCAAGTCATTCATCAATTTGGGAAGGGTCAGAAGGCAGGCACAGTCACTTCTCTCAGTCATAGGCCAGGGTCTTTTAGGAAAACTGATTTTTACACTTCAACATTTTAGGTAATAAAAGAAGTATGACTTACACTTAACTCCCTTCTCTACATTGGTATTTCCATGGAATATCACTGGATGTCCTTTAGCAAGTAAACTAAATGAAATCTTGGCTGAGACTGAAGGATCACCTGAGTCTAGCAGATCGAGGCTGCAGTAGCCGTGAGCAGATCAAGGCTGCAGTAGCCGTGAGCAGGCTACTGCACTCCAGCCTGGGTGACAGAGTGAGACTCTGACTCAAAAGAAAAAGGAAAGGAAGTAAAAAGAAATCTTGTCATCTCTGCAGAGATATGGACACTCTAGATACTAAAGATCCCCAGAGACTAAATGAGAAAAAAATTCTAGTCCAGCAGCAAGTATTTCTATGTTCCTTTCCACTCTGCTTCACAGCATAGCTTCCTCAAGAAATGCACATACATAGCACACACATATATACTAAACATACAAACTCCAGAAGTCACCCTATTGAGTTGTGATTCACTCTCTGAAGCTGCTCTCCATATAATTGCACAAGATTAGATATTTTTAAAGTTGTTTGCTAGAATGAGATCAATGACTTTTCTTCATCCTAAAAGTAATTTATTTTTGTATCTCAAAAACTGAATCCAGTTTATGATATATGATATGATATATGTTAACTCTACTATTATTGATCAGAGAAAGCCCTTGCCTAATATTTTTTCATTTCCTTCTGTTCTGGATATTCCTTTGTATGCCTCTTCCCCATCAAGATCTTTACTCTAAAAGTACATTTGTCTACTAATATACATATTTACATACTAGATAGTGTTATTTGCTATATAGAGTTTGAACTTGCATACATATTATGCTTTGATATCATTTTATTTCTGGTTTTAATCTTCAGAATTGCATTTTAAATATATTCATATTGCAGCCTTTTACATCTAGTTTCTTTCTTCCATAACATATTCCACTAGCTCTATAACATATTACTTATCGATTCCCTTACTGGTTATACTTTAACTCATTGCTTATACCAAACACACACATACACATACATACACACACATTTCAACTAACTGTATAGGTCCCCTTATAAAACATGTCTGTGATATGTGCTCAGGAATAGAAGCAATTAATTATAAGGCATATGTTCACTTAATAACACGAAGTGCCACCAACATAGTTTCCAAAATGGCTGATGGCATTGACATAATCAATGTGTTAAGAGTCCTTGTCCAAACATAACTTTACCAATACTTGGTATCATGGCGCCTTCCCAATTTTGCCATTCTGGTGAGTGTTGCCTGAAGTTTCACTGTTGTTGAATTGTGTTTTTTCAATTTAATTTGATTTACTTGTTGGGGAAATTTCGTGAATTTTAGCTTACATTTCTATTAATTGTTGTTGCCCATTTTTCTGTTGGATTTCAAATATATTTTTCCCAAGTTAGGAACAATAGTGAAGAAAAACTAGAATGGTGGTCAAGGTAGAGATTCTGGAGTCACACAGAGGTTCAATTCCTGGATCCTTTATTTACTAGCTATGTAATATTCAGCAAGTTATTTAAGCTTCTGTTGTTGTTGTTAAATTTTCTTCTATATAAAAAGGAAAAGGTTAAATGTTAAATGAAGTATTCCATTTACTATTATAATGTATGGCCAATAGTAATCATTTGAAATGCTAACTGAAATTTTGGTCAAAGAAGACTTTGTGATCTCTATCCTCTTCCCTCCCCATGTTAGGAAACAATTTTGCCAAAAGGTTCAAGGTAAGTGATGACAGACTACCATCTTAGTATTTATCTTCATATCCTCATATGATAGAGTAATATTTTACTTGAATATAATTTTTAAATAATAATATATGTAGATCTTAAAAGTTCAGTTCTATAATTCTTGACAATTTTATACATGCATTAACTACCATCCAAAACAACATTTAAAACGTGTCCATCATGACACATTCTGCTTTCCTTTAGTCAACTTTTTCTGCACCCCAGCCCTGAGAACTTTTTTTTTCTTTACTTTGCTTACCACCCACTTTGAACTTCTTACACATGAAACTACGCTGTACATGCTATTTTGTGTCTGGTTTCTTTGGCCCAGCTTAATGTTTTCTAATTCATTTATGTTGTTGCAATAATCACTAATTCATTCCTTTTCATACTGACAAGTAATCTCTATATGAGGATATCACATTTGTTTATACACTTCCTACCATTTGTATTGTCTCTAGTTATGAGCCATTTTGAATATGGCTATGAATGATTCTTCCTTATTCACGTGAGTATATGTATGTGTGCATGCACACACAGATACACATACACTTTTGTATATCTTGGGGAAATAGCAAAGATTAGACTAACCTAGGGCATAGGGTTAGGGTATATGCATGTTTTTTTTTTATGAGAATCTGCTATACAGTCTTCCAAAATGGTTATAAAATTTTATATACCTGGAAGCAAGGTGATGGGTCTCCAGTTGCTATACATTCTTGTCAACATTTGATATTGCCCATCTTTCTCATGTTTTAGCCTCTGTTTGGGATGTGGAAAAATATCTTACTATGACTGCAATTTCATTCCCTGATGGCTGATTTCCTTTTCATGTTTATTGGCTTTTTTTTTGAGTTGGAGTCTCAGTCTGTTGCCCAGACTGGAGCGCAGTGGCATGCTCACAGCCACCACAGCCTCGACCTGCTGGGCTCAAGATATCCTCTTGCCTCGGTCTTCCAAGTAGCCTGAACTACAGGTGTGCGCTACCACACCCAGCTTATTTTTTGATTTATTGTAGAGACGAGGTCTCACCAAGTTGCCCAGGTTGGTCTCAAACCCCCAGGCTCAGGCAGTCCACTCGCCTTGGCCTTCCAAAGTGCTGGGATTATAGGCTGAGCCACCACACCTGGCCATATTGGCCATTCTTATGTCTTAATTTCTGGAAAATCTATTCAAATAGCTTGCTTATTTTTGATAATATTGAATTATCTTCTTTTGTTGTTGACATGTAGCTCTTTATATACAAGGTATTTTTAAAAATAGACATTTATAAATATTTGCTTCAATGTGTTGTAGCTTATTTTTTTATTTTTCAATGCTGTCTTTGATGAAAAATAATTTTAATTTCAATACATTTCTATTTTTTCTTTTATGTTCTGTGCGTTTTTGGTTTGTTTTCTGTTTAAAAAACATTTCTTATACAATGTCTTGAAGATATTTTCTGGAATTTTTTTCAGTAGCTTTATTGTTCTAGCATTTATGCTTTTGGGGGTTTTTTTCCTTTTTTATTTACATTTTATTTTATAGACATGTGGTACAATTCAGGATTAGGTATACAAGTGGACAGCGTACAAATAAAGTTTTGGCCTCCCTTTAGTCTCCACTTTGCCTGGTTTAAGATCAAGTACGAGCCGGGCTCGGTGGCTCAGCCTGTAATCCCGCGCCTTTGGGAGGCTGAGGTGAGTGGATTGCCTGAGCCCGCGGGTTCGAGACCCGCCTGGGCAAGCGAGACCTCATCTCTACAATAAATCAAAAACCAGCCGGGCGTGGTAGCG
>CAUYQG010091717.1:0-12412 GCA_963574415.1 Tarsius wallacei
GCTACTTGGAAGGCTGAGGTGGAAGGATCGCCGGAGCCCAGCAGGTTGAGGCTGCGGTGGCCGGGAGCGGCCACTGCACTCCAGTCTGGGCGACAGAGTGAGACTCCAACTCAAAAAAAAATAAAAAGTAAATTAGAGTAAGAGAGAGAGAGCAAACGAGAGAGCATGAGAAAGTGAGCATGAGAAAGCGAGCAAGCGTGTGCGCGCATGCGCGCGCCATGCCAAAGTCTAGTAAGGCAATGGCCACCTGAGTCTTACTCTTTGTGAACATGTCTGCTCTGCCATAGTTTCTGATTGGGTTTCCATTTTTCATGCTTATGTTTCTACTTACTGTTCTTTCTAGCTACTACCTACAGACGGGATGATCCGAAAACACTCTCATGTCAAGATAGGGCGTTACCATCAGGTACAGGCCTGGGGTTGGGGTCAAATGAATTGCCCATGGCTTGGGAAGGAGCTGCATCTGGCTAAGTTCCAGCCACCCACCCCACCTCCGGGAATTCCAGCTTAGGCAGTTCCTACCTGCTTTTCCTTGAATCCTAAACAGGTGCCTATGGTAGAATTAGAGTTACCCAGTAGGGCTCCTTTTGAAATGGGATACCAGTCACCCCTGGGTGGGTTCCATTTTTCCTGTAGCATTTACAAGAGCAGCTGGACTTAGATCTCTCGCCTTTGGAGTACATGATGAAGTGTTACCCAGAGATCAAGGAAAAGGAGGAAATGAGGAAGATCATTGGGCGATATGGTCTCACTGGAAAACAACAGGTCAGTGAAGGAGGGTGTGAGGGGAACTCCAGGGAGCCGGGAGCCTGGCTGGATGGGTTTGGGGCCACTGTGTCCTGGCCACCAGGTGTGGAAGCTGTCCCAAAGTCTCCTCCATTTGATTCTAGCCCCTAAGAGAGCCCACTACCTTTCCTTTACTCTAGACTATTGTGCCATGGAGCATTTAGGCCTTATTATGGAGGGGCAAGGATAGTGTGCCAGTCTCTGACATGCCCTTTCACATGCTTGAGGGCAAAGAAACTTGCTACTTAGAAAACAAATTCCCTGAGCCAGATGCGGTGGCTCACACCTGTAATCCCAGCACTTTGGGAGGCGGAGGTGAGAGGGTTGCCTGAGTCCAAGGGTTCGAGACCCACTTGGGCAATGTGGCAAGACCTCGTCTCTACAGTTAAAAAAAAAAGTTAGCTGAGCATGGTGGTGCATGCCTGTAGTTCCAACTACTTGGAAGGCTGAGGTGGAAGGCTCACCTTAGCCCAACAGGTCGAGGCTGCAGTGACTGTGAGCGTGTCGCTGCACTCTAGCTTGGGCACAGAGTGAGACTCTGACTCAAAAAAAAAAAAATTCCTGGTCTGGAATTCAGGTCTGGAACTGGGGATCCGCTGGATTGTTCCAGCTCATTAAGATTTGAGTGCCAAGAGAGCAAGAGGTATGGGCTTGGTAACAGCAAAGCTTTGGGTTTCCAGATTTGTCCTGTTCAGGTCTCAAGAGACTAGTGGCCATGCCACTATCTTATAATGTGATCTTGGGTCTTTCTTAGCTTTACTTATTGTAAAATGGCAGTACTAATGAAGGAGCTAGGGAGAAATGGGGGAGAGGTGAGTTGTGCTGTGTGGTAAGGGTAACATCCAGTTATTTGTATGCCATGATTCCACTCAGGTGAGTCCAATCCGGAACCTGTCGGATGGACAGAAGTGTCGAGTGTGTCTGGCTTGGCTGGCCTGGCAGAACCCCCACATGCTCTTCCTGGATGAGCCCACCAATCACCTGGATATTGAGACCATCGATGCACTGGCTGATGCCATCAATGAGTTTGAGGGTGGTATGATGTTAGTCAGCCATGACTTCAGACTCATTCAGCAGGTGAGGCCCGGGCCAGGGGGTGAGGCACAGCAGAGTGTCTAGAAAGAAGGTTGGGCGGTACATAGTCATGGCACATGAACGGTGTGTAATACCTGCTTACTGAATTAAGAGAAGGGGCTCAGGTCTAGGTGGGTGGTGAGGATCTAGTCTTACGGCTTTTGAGGCTACCTAGAAAAACTCAACTGAAATACTACATTTCTTCAGTAGCTACTTGGGAATGTTAACCAACTTGGCATTGTTGGCCTGAATGGGGAAGAAGAGAGTTATGTAGAGAACAGGGTAGTTTTATTACTGTCCCAAGATTCTTCAGTCCAAAAGTAGTATTTCTAAGAAGGATCTGGATTAGACAGAGGGCTGCCACAGTCATTGGGAAAAAAGCTGCTGGTCATTTCTCTGAAGCTTTGGAGAAGATAGGAGATGGAGAAAAGCTAGGAGTGAAGCCTCTGAGCAGGTCTAGACCCTGCGAGGGAACTAGCCACAGGAGTGACACAGCCGTTCCTGGCTTAGAAGGTTCCAAAACCTGCTGGTTATGGTACTCTTGGGTTAGACCATCCCAGGGAACTTAGAGGTAGTGAAGGGGTGAGCTGGATATGGATTGGGGACATGGGTCAGGGAGATGATGAAGTTTTTTTTCTAGAATCTAGAAGCCCCTCAGAAGAGTTTGTTGGGCAGGGATAGGGCCAGTGGCAAGCCGGATCTAAGTCTAGGATTTGCTTTCTAGGTTGCACAGGAAATTTGGGTCTGTGAGAAGCAGACAATCACCAAGTGGCCTGGAGACATCCTGGCCTACAAGGAGCACCTCAAGTCCAAGCTGGTAGATGAGGAGCCCCAGCTCACCAAGAGGACCCACAACGTGTGAGCCCTCTGCCTGGGCTCAGGTCAGGAGCTCCATCTGGGGACTAACAGCTGCTACCCTGACCAGCTGCTCAGGACGGGACCCTGGGGCTACACTCCTGCATTGCTGCAATACTGCTCCCCTGGCCTCTCCCCTGCCCCTCAACCTGCCTTAGCTGCACTCTTATCTACAGCTGGACAGTACCTGTCCGTTTCCTGTTCTTCCAGTTACGTTCGTCCGTGTCTGGACTCGGCTGGCTGTTCCCTCCAGCCCCTTGCTGGTTACCTTACCCTGAGTGTGATGCAGCCAGAGGCACCTGAGGGTTAACCTGAGGGCCCAAGCCCTGGATTTGGCCTGTGAAGGAGCTTAGGATCCTTGTTTTCTGGGTTTTGGTGATGTTGGAGGAATACCCCCCAGCCCACCACCCCCATTCCTTTTTGCTTCTGATTTGGAGCTCTGGACCAGGGCCTTAGTCCTGGTCAGTTTTTAAATAATTATTTAACAGTGTAACTTTTAGACCTGTGTGACATCTACAGTGTCCAATAAAGAAAGAGGAAGCCATGGTCCCTGCCTTCCTTCTTGGGTCTCTGGGGCCTTCTTCCCCTTGTCCCTGCAGGGCCAACATGTACTACCTCTCAACAGGAGCTAGTGGAATGAGTGGGAGCTGGAAGAACCTCCCTCTTCTGATTTGAAATTGTGCCTTTTCTTAGGCTTGTGGTTCACAGACCAACATGAATCAATCACCTAGAGGCTCATCAGATAGATTGCCGGGTTTCACCTCAGGGTTTCTGGCTCAGTAGGCTTGGGGTAAGACCATGAACATGAACATTTTTAACATGTTTCTAGGTGACTCTGGTGTTGCTGGTCTGGGGGTCCTACTTTAAGAACCACTGTCCGGTAGCATGTTTTTCAGAGTGTGACCAGAGGTTCTGCTGCCACCTTCACCACAGCACTTGGGATACTTATTTAAAATGCAGATTGTCTGGCTGGGTACAGTGTGTGGCTCATGCCTGTAATCCCACCACTTTGGGAGGCTGGGATGGGAGGATTGCTTGAGGCTAGCCAGGGCAACATAGCAAGACCTCTTCTCAACAAAAATAAAAATTATTTAAAAATTTTAAAATGCAGCTTGCTAAGCTCCAGGCCTATTGATTCCATTTGGTGGAATGAGAATTCTGTTTTCACACCAAAGTTTGTGAACCATTCTTCCTGTTGGGATACAAGAAGTTTTATTGTTTTACCTGTCCACAGTCATAATTTTCATCAGCACTATGGAATTCACTTGTGGCCCAGGGCTCTGCATACCTCATCTGGTTCTTTTGAACTTGAGTCAGCACTTCTACACTGGTGGTCATCCTTACTGGCATGGATTCATTCCTCTACCTCTGAAATTTCAGCAGTCGTCTCTGTGGGAAGACATACAGCTATGATTTTTTAGTATTCATTACAGTACATCTAAGAGTATGGGGGAAAATGTCCCAGGTGGTGTCTAAATCTCCAGGGAGCTCATAATCTAGTGGAAAGGCCAATAAGACTACAGAACAAGACATAGAAAGGACATAAATTAGATGCTAAATTGTGATTTTTTTTTTTTGAGTCAGAGTCTCATCTATCACCCAGGCTGAGTGCAGTGGCATGTTCATGGCCACCGCAGCCTCGATCTGCTGGCTCAGGCAATCCTTCTGCTTCAGTCTTCCAAGTAGCTGGAACTACAGGCACGCACCACCATGCCCAAATAATTTTTTGATTTATTGTAGAGATGAGGTCTTGCCAAGTTGCCCTGGCTGGTCTGGAACTCGTGGGCTCAGGCAGTTCTCTCACCTCGGCCCCCCAAAGTGCTGGGATTATAGGTGTGAGCCACTATCCCCAGCCTAAATTGTGATTTTGATAGGAGACAGAAGGATTCAAAAGGAAGTTTCTCATTGAAGTTGCTCCCCAGAAAGACAGGATTGGTGCTCTATGTTGAAAGATGAGTAGAGTCTTCTCAGATGGCCATGCAGTTCAAGAGCTACCCTCGGCAGAGTGGACAAGAGCATCTGGTGGGACTCTGCAGCTGAGACCAAGAATTCTCTGCTTCACCTGCTGACCCCAAAGGGGCCAGGCTTGACTGCTTTGTGCCTTAAGTAGGGCCTGGAGCAGAATAGCCTCAATTGGTCTGTCCTGAGTATCCAGAGCCTTGGTTCAGGGGACAGTGGTGTCTGAAAAGCCAGTGGCTAGGGTAAGCAAATAGTAAGAGAGCCCTTCCTACTCCAGCCAGGGAAGTGCCTGAGTGTTGCTGAGAATCCAGGTAAAGTCTTGGAGTCGCCTTTTTCTTTTTCCGGGGATGTTGTCTAAAGGCACTCAGAATGGTCCAGCGTTTGGCATACCGTCGCAGGCTTTCCTACAATACAGCATCTAACAAAACCAGGCTGTCCCGAACGCCTGGTGATAGAATTGTTTACCTATATACCAAGAAGGTTGGGAAAGCACCAAAGTCTGCGTGTGGTGTGTGCCCAGGCAGACTTCGAGGGGTTCGTGCTGTGAGACCTAAAGTTCTTATGAGGTTGTCCAAAACAAAAAAACATGTCAGCCGGGCCTATGGTGGTTCCATGTGTGCAAAATGTGTTCGTGACAGGATCAAGCGTGATTTTCTTATCGAGGAGCAGAAAATCGTCGTGAAAGTGTTGAAGGCACAAGCACAGAGTCAGAAAGCAAAATAAAGAAATGAAGCTTTTTTTCTGTAATAAAAATAAAAGCCTTAAAAAAAAAAAAAAAAAAAGTCTTGGGGTCTCCAGAGCACTGCATCTGAGGTGCTAAGGGACAGGAGGTCAGGATCTGGAGGTATGGACAGTCTTGTCAACTTACTGGTCGAGAAAAATACCAATCTTGATAATGTTAAGAATGCTTTAAAAAGTCCACAAAATATCTATAAAATTAGCAGTGCCTTATTTTGGAAGATGAATTGCTGTCTTCGTCCTCTAAAACCTTGGCAGGTAAGCTGTAACCAGACATTCACTATTTTTTTTTTTTTAGTTGGAGTTTCACTGTCACCCAGGCTGAAGTGCAGTGGTACAGTCAAGGCTAGCGCAGCCTTGGCCTGTTGGGTTCAGGCAATCCTTCTGCCTCAGCCTTCCAAATATCTGGAACGACATGCATGTGCCACCACACCCAGCTAATTTTTTGTTTGTTTGTTTGAGTCGGAGTCTCACTCTGTTGCCCAAGCTGCAGTGTAGTGGTGCACTCACAGCCACTGCAGCTTCAACCCGCTGGGCTCAGGTGATCCTTCTGCTTCAGCACCACAGGTGTGTGCCACTATGCCCAGCTAATTTTTTTTATTTATTGTAGAGACAAGGTCTCGCCACGTTGCTCAGGCTGGTTTCAAACCTCTAGGCTAAGGCAGTCTTGCCTCTGCCTCCCAAGTGCTGGGATTACAGGTGTGAGCCACCAGGCCCAGAAGTAACCAGACGTTCAGAACTGGGTGGAGAGGGAAATTGATGAGGGGGACTGTTGTTTTTCACACACTGGCAGGTAATGCTTGTCTTGGGTCTTCTGTCTACCTCTTACTGATTTGGAATATCCTCTTCTCCCCCAAGATTTTCATGCTGCTCCGGATTTTTTTTTTTCTTTCTTTCTTTTTCTGAGTCAGAGTCTCACTGTGTCGCCCAAGCTGGAGTACAGTGGCATGCTTACTGCCACCGCATCCTTGACCTGCTGGGCTCAGGGGTTCCTTCTGCCTCAGCCTCTGAAGTAGCTGGGACTACAGGCATGCGCCACCACGCCCACCTAATTTTTAAGTTTATTGTCGAGATGAGGTCTTGCCAAGTTGCCCAGGCTGGTCTCGAATCCCTGGACTCAGGCAGTCCTCTCGCCTCCGCCTTCCAATGTGCTGGGATTACTGGTGTGAGCCACCAAGCCCAGCTGCTTCAGTTTTTTTTCTTTTTTTATTTGAGTTGGAGTCTCACTCTGTTGCCCAGGCTGTAGTGCAGTGGCCCACTCATGGCCACCCCAGCGTTGACCTTCTGGGCCCCGGTGATCCTTCTGCCTGAGCCTTCCAAATAACCGGAACTACAGGCGCAAGCTACCGAGTCCAGCTAATTTTTGATTTATTGTAGAGACGAGGTATCGCCAAGTTGCCCGGCTGGTCTGGAACCCGCAAGCTCAGACAATCCACTCACCTCGGCCTCCCAAAAGTTCTGAGATTATAGGCTGAGCCACCGAGCCCGAGCCCTGCCCAGATTTCTTTAATCACAGCATTTAAGGACCTGAAATATTTGTTCCCACGGAGGTGCTAAGTGAGACAATTAACTTTCTCCATTTCACAATGGCCCTTTTCTTCCCTTTGCAGCTAACTTCCACAACAATCACATTTGCTTTTATGGAGAGCACTCATTGATTCTCTGCTTCTTGCTTCCTCCAGTAGTCGCAACCCGCACCCTACCCCACCCCATGCCCACCCTGTTAGTCTCTCCCCACCTGAAGAGTTTCCCACTGTCTGCACCCAGGTTCAGCCATTCTGTTCTGCTCGGTCTTCAGCCTTCATTCCAAGCTTCACTATATACCACTCTCTGCACTTGAGACCCCGTCTCTGTCCTCCATTCTTTCCAATTAAATGATATCTATCCTATAAATCCGTCTTCATATCCCTTTTGTGCCAGGAAGTGGCTCCTGGCTGCTGGAGCCCTCCTTACCAGGGGCATCACACTACAGCTCCTTCCCCCTTCCCCAGTGACTTGATGTTAACCAGTCTTGGGGCTCACTTGGGGGGGGGGAGCCTGTGCGCCTTCTGGAGTCCCAGCACTCTAAACTATGCTGAGCACCTGGGTGCTCAGTGGTTACAGGTCTGGAGCTGTGTGAACTTTTTCACAAGTGTGAAAATAAATTGAGAGATGGTAGGGTTGAGGGGAGTGGTCTGGTGAAGGGTTTCTTAATTCAGACCTTCTGCCTTGACCAAGTCAGGAAATGGCTTGGGGGAGAGGAGGGAGCAATCAATCTCAGGGTAAAGGAGGAGCATGTTCTGGATAGGTTGAGCCCAGCCCCTCCCCCTTGCTATCCAGGTGCATGCCCCCAACCACATCTGGCAGGGCAGCTGACTTCATAAAATTGGCTCTGAGGAGCAGGAAGGGGCTTGAAAGGAAGTACCCATGGAAACCTAGAAGAATCTTAGTTTATTCTTAGTTTAGTCTTTTTGCCTCAGCATAGCTATTAGAAAGTGTTTAGACATTCTACTGAAGGCCAAGCAGCAGCCTATCCCGCCCCCTTGGCAAATCTCCAGCAGATGCAAGACCAGGACAGCCCAACCTTTCAATTCATGATTTAGCATAATAATCTATAGATTATTCCTTGTGGAGGCAGAGGGTCAAAGATCACCCTTTGACTGGCCAAAGCCATAGAAATGATAATAAGACCACCTTTGGTCAAGGAGATTGTGGATTGCAAAAGTCTAACAAGTCTCTTGCAGGAAAAACACCTCAGAGCCCAAACCTCCAATTTAACCTAATCAGTCCTTTGTGACCTACGTGACACAGACAGACCCCACCATGGCAGCAATCATGTGACTAACTCACCCATCTGCCTGCTGTCCATCACCTGACATCAGTACCTGCACTTGCCTGTCCCTTTGTAATGCCATGGAGCAGACCACCACCCAATCACTTTAATGACCTTCCCCCGAAGGGAATAGTTAAAAGAACTCAATCACAAGCAACAAGTGGCCATTGCCTTGCTAGACTCTTGTGAGGTCATGGGCTCTTTGCGCTATGGCTGTTGCCATGCTTCCTGGCTTTAGCCCCCTCCCTACCTTGGGGAGGTGAATCTTTTTTTCCCTCTCTAATTTACTTTTAAAATAAACTGTATTTTCTAATCTAATGTCTGTGCAATTCTTTGCATCTTTCATGCGACATCGGGTCGTACCTCAGATACCGACACCCCCAGCGGGTCTAACCTAACATTCTGGAGGCCCCACTGGGAGAGTGTGTGACCCTATCAGGGCTGTTCAAGGAGAGAAGGATGAGCTTGGAGCCTGGACAGCAGCAGCAGCAGCCCGGGGGCCATGGGGGGTCACCGTTCTGGGAAAAAGAAGTCCAAAAAACGCTAGTAGTGTAAAGAAACCTACTCTCAGTGTATCTAGGGTGTTGGAGTAGGTGAGAGTGGGGAGCGGGAATTTGTGTGTAGGATGTGCTGGCGAAGTGCCTTGGAAGGGCACTGGACTGGAAGCCGGAACTCTGGTTCAGTGCTGGCACTGGGGCAAGTGGCTTGGGAATGCTGTGCCCCTCTTGAGGTGGCAGGACTGATCTCGGAGGTCTTGCCGCCTTTCTAGATCTTCTGCCCCTGTGATAGGCAGGCTACACTGAAAGCATGCTCCTTAGCCGGGCATGGTAGCACGCGCCTGTAGTTCCAGCTACTTGGAAGGCTGAGGCGGAAGGATCGCCGGAGCCCAACAGGTTGAGGCTGCGGTGACCAGGAGCGGCCACTGCACTCCAGTCTGGGCGACAGAGTGAGACTCCAACTCAAAAAAAAAAAAAGAAAGCATGCTCCCCACCACCCTCCAGAAGTTTACAGGGCTTTTGGACAGACAAGATGTAGGTGGGACATAATTAAAGGACAGGAAGACAACACTTTCTGTGCCAGGCCGAAAGGGATCAGGTGCCAACGTAGGACACAAACAAGGAGCATTAGTAGTAAGTGGAAAGAGGAACAATCTGTGAACTGGAGTTTTGGAAAAGGCCTTCCGGACAGGCTGCCCTCAGCTCTTTGAGCAGCTTAGGGCTTGCCTACCTTACAGACATAGTACCTGAGGTCCCTAAGGCCTCCACAAGGTAACTGAGTCATATGACTTGATAGTGGCAGTGTCCCCGCTCCCTTGGCTCTGGGCAAGCCCCTAGCACCCCTCTTGCGTGTCCCTCTCCCCAACACACAGGGACTGCAGGCACTCCTGGGACTCAGCACACTGACAGACACTTAGGGCATCAGTGGGTCTCCAGTGACCACCTATCTGGAGGATCCCAAACCATTGCCTTATTCAGCAGAGCCACAACCAGAGCCAGGAGGAGGCGGGGGTGGCTGTGCTGCCCTCCCTGGGTCTCTCCAACCTGCCTAAAATTCCTGCCCCTCTGTTAGATGAGGTCCCAGAGGTAGACCTTATCTCCTGTCTGAATCCCATTAGCAGTTTTAGTGAATTGACAACCTGGGTAGGTTGGCCAACACACATTCGTGTGCCCTGAAGGAAGTGGGGTTGGCTTGCCTTTGCTTTACTAGACTCTGATGTGGCCATGTACTCTTTGTGCTATGGCCGCCACCATGTTTCCTAAGCTTTGCCCCCATCTCCTACCTCGGAGAGGTGAATTTCTCTTCTCTTCTCTCTCTCTCTCTCGTACTTTCTAAATAAATTATATTTTCCAATCTTAAAAAAAAAGAAAAGAAAGTGGGGTTGGACAACCAGGCTCGGAGGCTCACACCTGTAATCCCAGCACTTTGGGAGACAGAGGCAAGAGGATTGCCTGAGCCCAGGGGTTTGAGACCAGCCTGGGCAACATGGCGAGACCTCATCTCTACAATTCATCAAAAAATTAGCTGGGCATGGTGGCGTGAGCCTGTAGTTCCAGCTACTTAGAAGGCTGAGGTGGAAGGATTGCCTGAGCCCAGCGGGTCAAGGCTGTGGTGGCCATGAGTGTGCTGCTGCACTCTAGCCTGGGTGACAGAGTGAGACTCTAACTCAAAAAAAAAAAAGTGGGGAGGGAGTGGGTATTACTGAGGCCTGTGTCTTAGCCCAATTTGGGGGCTCAGAAATGATGACCAATGGGTTGGACCAGGCCTGGCCTCATCGAGGAGGGTGCTGCGAAGTAGTCCCTTGATCTCCCACTGACGGTGAGAACTGCTTTTCATCCCAGCAGCCCTCAGGAGAATGGGATGTGCTGGCAGCAGAAGGGCTTTGGGCTAAACCAGCTTTGTGCCAGCTGCAGATTTCCTGCTGGTGGTGGTGATCAGAGGTAATAGGGAGAGGGTGCCTAGGACAGAGCCTGGCTCCCATGCTGTCTCCGCCATTGGCTGAATGTAGGTGTGGAGTGGTCATGTATCTCCCACTTGGCACCTGACAAGGTCTGCCTCTTTACATGTTTATTATTATTATTATTTGTGTGTGTGCGTGTGTGTGTGTGTTTTGAAGTCTCACTCTGTCACCCAGGCTGGAGTGCAGTGGCTAACGCAGCCTCTACCTGCTGAGCTCAGGCAATCCTTCCACCTCAGTCTTCCAAATAGCTGGAACTTCAGGCACACACTACCACACCCAGCTAATTTTTTGATTGATTGTAGAGATGAGGGCTCACCATGTTGCCCAGGCTGGTCTCGAACCCATGAGCTCAGGCAATCCTCTTGCCTCAGCCTCCCAAAGTATTGGGATTATAGGCTTGGGCCACTGCACCCAGCCTTTTATTATTATTATTATTATTATTTAATGTAAAAAAAAAGGAATTTGTTTCTTACAGTTATGGAAATTGAGAAGTCCCTGGTCGAGGAGCTGCATCTGGTGCTGGTGAGGATTCAAGAGTCCTGAGACCTGTAATCCCAGTACTTTGGGAGGCCGAGGTGGGGGGATTGCTTGAGCCCAAGAGTTCAAGGCCAGCCTGGGCAACATAGCAAGACTACATCTCTACCCAAAAAACAATAACAAAAACTAGTTGGGCATAGTGGCTGAGGAGGGAGGATCGCTTGAGTTCAGAGGTTGAGGCTGCAGTGAACCATGATCGTGCCACTGCACTCCAGCCTGGGCAACAGAGTGAGACCCCTGACTCAAAAAAGACCTGAGGAATGCAGGGTCTTATTGCAAAGGGGCTGTGCGTGCTGATGTGCTAACTCAGGTCTCTCTTCCTCTCCCTATGAAACCATGAGAAAATACCCATGATAACCCCTTTCGTGATAACCTACTCATCCATGAACCCATTAATCCAGGAATTAATTAATCCATCCATGAGGGCAGAGCCTTCATGATCCAGTCACCACTTAAAGGCTCCACTTCTCAATATTGCCACATTGAAGGTCAAGTGTCAACATGCGTTTTGGAGGCAATAAGTATTCAAACCATAACAGTCATCAAATCTCTTAGAACAAGGCTTCCTGATTTTTCACCATAGATCACCTAATGGGTCACTGACCTACAGGGGTCCCTTCTCTTATAGTAATGTCGTGTAGTGGTGGGTTCAGTTAGTTGTATTCCCTCTCCCAATTTTTTTCAGGTGTTTGTCTCCCCCACATCCTCAGAGTAGACCTCCCACCAGGACTAAGGGCTTACGCTAGTGGCTAATACAATACTTACTCCTGGGTGTAAAAGTTCCAACTGGGGAACTTTTAAAACATACTGTGAGCTGGGCTCGGTGGCTCAGCCTGTAATCCCGCGCCTTTGGGAGGCTGAGGTGAGTGGATTGTCTGAGCCCGCGGGTTCGAGACCCACCTGGGCAAGCGAGACCTCATCTCTACAATAAAAAAAATCAAAAAATTAGCCGGGCATGGTAGCGCGCGCCTGTAGTTCCAGCTACTTGGAAGGCTGAGGTGGAAGGATCGCCGGAGCCCAGCAAGTCGAGGCTGCGGTGGCCGGGAGCGGCCACTGCACTCCAGTCTGGGCGACAGAGTGAGACTCCAACTAAAAAAAAAAATAAAAAAAATAAAAAAAATAAAAAATAAAAAATAAAACATACTGTGGCCGGGCATTGGAATTTTGTTTCCATAGCTCCCAGACCTCCTCAC
>CAUYQG010091719.1:0-12866 GCA_963574415.1 Tarsius wallacei
ACGCCCGGCTGATTTTTTGATTTATTGTAGAGATGAGGTCTTGCTTGCCCAGGCGGGTCTCGAACCCACGGGCTCAGGCAATCCACTCACCTCAGCCTCCCAAAGGCGCGGGATTACAGGCTGAGCCACCGAGCCCGGCTAGTTCATTGATTTTTATTGCCAAGTAGTATTTTAGTGTATGGATGTATCACGATTCTTTAATCAATCACTAGCTGTTTCACTGGAAACATCTAGATTATTTCCATATCTTAGCTTTTATAAATAAGACTTATATGAACATTTTGTGTACACAGTCTATATGAACATGCACCTTTCTTCACTCTTGAGTAAATAAAAACGCAGAGCTGGAATGGCTGGATCATATGGTAGATGAATATGTAACATTTTAAGAAGCTGCCAAATTGTTTTCCATGTGGTTGTACCATTTTATATTCACACCAGCAGTATATGAAAGTTCTAGTTACTTCTCATCCTTACCACCCTGTCATTTTTGATCCTGTGATCTTAGAACACTTTAGATATTTCTTCACTTCTCCTAAACAAAGACCTGTGGTAGTCTGGCCAACATTTTTATCCTTGAGATTGCCTGGTTATATTGAATTACCTATTCAGGAAAAATTATTGGGGCCTACTATGTACCAAGTCTTATGTTACTCAAGATATTTGGATGAAGGCAATTGGATTATTTTCTAGAGAATAATTCCAGGACTTAAGGAATGGGTTGTAATGGATTGCCCATCCAATGGAGCAGAAGTCAGAGTATGGGACAACATGATGTGTTCCAATACCACAAGTGTTCACTATTGCTTGGCTAGTGTTAAGGTGGCAGGAAATAAGGTAAGACTCCATTATGAAGTCTCTTATCTACCACATTAAAGGATCAGTGATACTGGCCATTGAAAAATTTTGAGAAATGGCATAGCATGATTGGATCTGTACTTTATAGAGCTCCCTTTGACAGTATAAATGAAAAGGATTCTCTTTCTCTGGAGATAGACATAAGCTCTGCCACATCTCTCTCTCTCTGTCTCTCTCTCTCTCTCTCTGTTGATTTATCTTCTCCCTTAGATTCCCTGGGGTGGATTTGGAGCCTTTCTTTCTGTTTCAAACCTCACATATCTTTGGCTTTAAAAATCAAAGTGGTGGTCCCTGCACTTGGGCCTCAACTATTGTGTTCTGTAGAGAGGACTGTGGTTTTCAAGGTGTCAGTGCTGAAAGAGAAGGTGTATTTTTGTAGAAACAGTCATTGGCTTGGGCTGCCATGTCACTTGCCAGAGCCCTTCATCAGTGCACTTTCCTGGAGTGTCCATTTGGCAAGATGCTGAGAGAAACTCCCTGGATGACAGAGGCAAAGTGAGAGGCTAGACCTTTGTCTATCTGTGTGTGTGTGTACTGTGCTGACATTTAGCTGGGACACACTGGTATGGCTGCTCTGCTGGCAAACTATTAAAAGATTTCTATGTTGGTTGGCAAATAGTAGCTTCCTTGTGCACTCCAGTTACTGAGACTCCCTAGTTCTACACAAAAGGGGTCTCAGAACCCAGCTCTAATATAATAGCTTGTGCCTTTTTCAATTGGTCATATCTATGCCATAATGGATATTATGGTTATTAAATTTTAAAATTTATCTCATCAAAAAACATAAATTAGCAGCCCAAGGAATGCTTATGCCAGTCTGATCTAGTAGATGTGTATGTGTGTGTATACACACATATTATGGATATGTATATAAATATGAATATATATTAGGCTATGCTGAAGGTGGTATTTATGTGTTTAGAAATAAAAACACACTAGCATCTCTTTCTAAATCAGCATAAATGTTTCACCAATAAGCTAGCAGTGCCTGAAGGAAACCCGTATCATGGAGAATCACCCAAGCAAATCGAAATGAGCACTTCAGCTATAGTTTATATTTTGTAGAAACTTGGGAGATTCAGTGTCAACTTCTAAGTCAGTGGCTGATTTTTCAAAGAAGGATCTATTTTTCTTTGTCCTGACTAGCAGTTGGTTTAGAGAAACAGCTAAAGTAATCTTTTTTTGTTAACTTCAACATAATTTTCATTACACTTGATTTTTAGACACTGAAATTGCCCATAATTGTGTCTGTCCTAACTCTATGGTAATGTGGACAATTATAATGGATTATCCCTTTGTTTTCCCGGTCATTCGTTGATGGCTTTTTTGTTGTAAGGATGTGAAAACATAAGGCAATTTCACCAATTACTGCTAATGTTATTCAGATATTTAATTTATTTTATGCATGCATAATCAGCCATAAATACATTTTAGCTAATGGAGATGACAAGGGTGTAATATAATTTGAGCCCAAACAAATTCAAAATAACATTAAGAAGGAAATACAAAACTATGGGAAGGAAAGAAACAAGCAACTCAATCTGTCTTTAGTTTCTTTTAAACAAATCTTCTAATGTGGACCAGGTCTTTTGTATTAAAATAAAATATGAAAGGGCATAATACAGTACATGGTGCATAGTAAGTGCTTAATAAATATCTATTTTCTTTCTTTATCTCTAAAAACCTAGTTGACCATGACAGTGTACTTGATGTTTGTTATGGACTGAATGTTTGTGTTTCCCCAAAATTTGTATGTTGAAGCCTAATCCCCAATATGACATTGTTAGGAGGTGGGACCTTTGGGAGGCAATTAGGTAAGGAGGGCAGATTCATCATGAATGGAACCAGTGCCCTTATAAGAAAAAAAAAAAAATCAGAGAAATGATCTCTTTTTCAGTCATATGAGGACACTAAGAAGGCAGCTGTCTATAAACCAGGAAGAGAGCTCTCGCTATTGCCTTGATCATGGACTTCACAGCCTCCAGAATTGTGAGAAATAAATATTTGTGGCTTATGGCACTCAGTCTTTGTATTTTTGCTGTAGAAGCCTGAACTGATTAAGACAGTATTATTTCATTTGAACCTCTTCAAACTCTTCCCTCTGCCCTCTAGCCCAATGGTCAAACCTCAGGATTCAGAAAAAAAGTACTGTGTAGTCACAGAAGTCTTGAAATTAGAGTCAGAACTTGCGTTAAGGGGGGAAAAAAGTACAAAAATGGAACTTACCCCTTCCCATCCCCAGAAAGTGCCCAGAAAAGAAACAAAATCTTCTGTGACCCATTTTATCTTAGTTACACGTTCTATCCAACTGCCTGCCTGCTACAAACTTCATTTATGGGATACCTTTGCATTACGATATCTTGAGTTTGCTAAAGTCTGGTAAAGACAGGCACATTTCTTCTTGTCAGAAAAGATTCCTAGCAGCTGCCCAGCTAAAACTCTTCCTCTCTGAATACTGATTATGCCAGGGAGAAACTTATTTAGTTGCTAATCTGTCTTTAACACCTGTTAATCTCCATTTCTGTTAAAGAGACTATGTAACCTGTCCCTGGCTGTATTCCAACTGGGGTGGCACCAGGGAGCAGGGGGCAACCGATCCTCATTCTGGATGCACTCCTATTTTTGTAATTCCAGGAAGGCCAACGTTAGATTATTTAAAATTGTTGTTGCCTTGCCCAGAGGAAAAGTGTGCAAATGAATAATGAGCAGGTGGCTTCCTCTGAAGGAACTTGTTACCTCTCCACTGCTGCATACCATTCTTCCTGGCTCAGCAAACCATCTGAGGGGGTGGGTCCCAGTAGTGCTAGTGACTTCATCTGGAGGTCTTGCCTTGCCTTATAATAAGAGGAGACAGTCGCATTTATATCCAGGAGTGGAGAAAATATGGGCATTTGGAGCTTTGCTGAGAAAGTCTGGGATAGCTTGGCAGTTCCAGGGGGGATTATAGAAAGTTTGCAAATGTCAAAGGGGCATTTTCTTTGCTTATGTTCTAAAACAAATGCAGAGATGGATGTACATGACCTCACCCTCTGTAGCTGGTTTATTTTGCTGTTTGTTCTTTCTTCCATACATTCTGGCAGGAGAGCCTTGATGTCTGTCTCCATCTTTGGAAATAGATTCATGTGTTTTAAACCTGTCGAACAATGGCATGCCTGAGGGGCATTAAATGAGAATCTGGGGCCCTAGAGTGGCATCCTAGATCACACATAACCCCAAAATAAGGAAATGTCTATTTGCCTCTTGACTGTCTTGCTCAAGAAAAGCATTTCACTTTCTGACTACGCTTTCCGGTATCCACGTCATTTGATGTAGCCTCTAGTTCTTTGTTTGCTGTTTTCCAAAAAGGGAGAGGTGGTAGCCAATGGGGTGAGGGACTGAGTAAAATATGTATCCATTGATCATGCTTGTGTTGCCTGTGCAACACCAAACATTGGAACTGATGTTAATTAACCTTGTGACCTTTAGGAATAGACCCCAAATGAGGAGGTTCCAAGTGAGGCCATTTTATAGACTGAAATGGAAAGAAATAGTCACCTTTTCACCTCTAGATGTATGCCTCACTGAATTACAGAAAGAAGAGTGCAGAAATCAACAGTAGGAAATTTTCTGAGGCAGAATTCAAACCTAGGTCTGTCTGACTTCCAAACTGGTGCTATTCACTTCAATTATGTAGTTGTGATTGTATAGTCACCACATCATGGACAGCATGGTTCTGACAGTGGGGTAACAATGTGACATCATTGAAGTCTGATGGCTCACTTCCTGCACTCTTTTGTTGGATAGCAACCATTTCAAAGCTTTGAGATGCAAACATACATATTTATATTTATGTACTAAATTTCTAATTTTTTGAACATTGTGCTTTTATGCAGTAAAAAAATCTAAACACTAAACATTGCGTTAATCTGAAAAAGGTCTCATATATGCTAGACCTTTGAGACTTCTTTTATTTATTGAGATAGAATTAACATACAATAAAATGTGTGGATCTAAAGTGTTCAGTTCAATGAGTTTTGGCAATTGTCTATCCCAGTGTAACGACTAATCAAAATGACAGATCTCCATCTTCCTAGAAACTCTAGAGTTCCTTTCTAGTCAATTTCTTTCCCATCTACTACTACCTGATTTCCATCAATTTAGATTAGTCTTGTTTGTATGTGAATTCCATTTATGTGGTCATTCTTATGTTTTGGATTTTGCTGTTGTTGTTTTGGGACTCTATTGCTTACTGTACTGTTTTTGAGATTCGCGAATGTTGTTGTGTGTGTTTGCCATACATTCTTTTTATTGCTGAGTACTATTGCATTGGAAGCATTCAACATTCTTCTGCTGATGGACATTTAGTCTCCACCTTTTGGTAATTCTCAACATGGCTGCTATGAACATTCTTTTAAGAGATATTAGGTAAATGTGTTTTCATTTATTTTGGGTAAATACCTAGGAAGAGAATAGATGGATAATAAGGCACATGTATGTCAAGCATCTATAAGAAAGTGCCACATAGTCCTAAAAGTGTAGTAACATCATATTCTCACACCAGCAATGTATGGGAGTTCCAATTGCTCTACATCCTGGCCCACATTTGGTGTCAGTCTTTTTTATTTTAGTCATTCTATTGAGTATCAACTGCTATTTGGTTATGGCTTTAAATTTACATTCCTCTGATGACTAATGACATTGAGCTTTTTTCTAATGCTTCTTGACTATTTGAAGCATCTATTCAAATATTTTGCTAATTTAGAAAAATTTGGTTGCTCATTTAAGTAATCATTGGGGTAACCCCTTCGGGTCCCCTCCCACTGTGGGAGCTTTTCTGTTCTTTCAATAAATCCTGCTTTCTCACTAAAAAAATAGTAAAAAATTATTGATTTGTCCACTTTTTAATGGGGATGTTTGTTTTTTCCTTTCAGTGTGTTTGAGTTCCTTGTAGATCCTGGATGTTAGGCCTTTGTAAAATATGCAGTTGCAAATATTTTTTTCACATTCTGTAGGCTGTCTCCCTGCTCTCTTGATGGTTTCTTTTGCTTTGTAGTCGCTTTTCAGTTTGATGAAGTCCCACTTGTCTATCTTATCTCTTACGGCATGGGCTTTTAGGGTTTTGATTAGGAATCGATTGCCTGTTCCAATTTCTATAAGGGCATCTCCTGCATTTTCTAAGATTCTTAAAGTTTGGGGTTTTACGTTTAGGTCTTTGATCCACTTGGAATTGATTTTTGTGTATGGTGACAAGTAGAGGTCCTGTTTCATTCTTCTGCACATGGTCAGTCAGTTTTCCCAGCACCATTTACTGAATAGGTTCTCCTCTCCCCAGTGGTTGTTGGTGGAGGCTTTGTCAAAGATGAGTTGGTTGAGAAATTGAGATTTTGCTTCTGGAATCTCTACCCTGTTACATTGGCCTATATGGCTGTTCTTGTGCCAATACCAGGCTGCTTTGATTATTGTAGCCTTATAATATTGTCTGGAAGTGTCATACCTCCTGCTTTGTGTATTTTGCTAAGAATTATCTTGGCTATTTGTGATCATTTATGTTTTCATATGAATTTCTGTATTGTTGTTTCCATGTCTGAGAAGAATAATGTTGGTAATTTAATGGGTATAGTGTTGAATCTGTAGATTATCTTTGATAGGATGGACATCTTAACAATGTTGATTCTTTCAATCCATGAGCATGAAATATTTTTCCATTTGTTTGTGTCATCTTTGACTTCTTTGAGCAGTGTTTTGTACTTTTCACTGTTGGTGGGAATGCAACCTCTATGGAAAACAGTGTGGCAATTTCTAAAAATACTAGAAATTGACCTTTCACACAACCCAGAAAACCCCTTCTGGGACTATGCCTGGAGAACTTAAATCACTCTACAAAAAAGATATCTCACACCCATGTTTACTGCAGCACTATTTACAGCAGCAAAAACATGGAGCCAACTGTGCTGCCCATCAAAACTCGAATGGATACAAATGTGGTATATATACATGATGGAATATGATGCAGTTGTAAAGAAGAACAAAATTATGGACTTTGCAGCAACTTGAACAAATTTAGAGTCTATAACACTCAGCGATTTATCACAGAATCAAATAACTGAGTACCACATGTTCTCACTCATAAGCAGACCCTGAACGTTTATCATAATAAGAAAGGATTGGCAATAGCCAGCAACTGCTGAAGGTGGAGGTGGGGGTGCACATAACATTAATAAAGTTACCTGATCTCAAACCAGGCAAAGTGGGGACCAAAGGGAGGTCCAAACTTTACCTGTACGATGACCACTTGTATACCTAATCCTGAATTGCATCCCATATCTTCAAAATAAAATAAATTTAAAATAAAACAAAATTAAAAAAATAAAAATAAATTATTAATTTGTAGTTTTTTTATATGTATTCTGGATACAAGTCCATGGTGATATATAGATGTTGTAAATATATTTCCAAACCTGTATCTTATATATTCATTTACTTAATGGCATCTTTCGATCAGCAGAAAATTTTAATTAAACTTTTTTTAACAGTTTGTGTGTTTTGTGTCCTGTTCAAAAAATTTTTGGGCACCCAATGCCATGACAATATTCTCTTACTTTTTCTAGAAATGTTATTGTTATGAGTTTTATGTCTAAGTACACAATTAATGTTGAATTAATTTTTGTGTACATGGTGGAAAGGTGTCATGGGTCACTTTTTTCCCTATACACAATTCAATTGTTTTATCAACATTTGTTAAAAAGGCATTTGTTACCACATAGATTGACTTGGCACCTTTATGGGTAATCCACAGACCAGATGAATGTGGGTCTATTTCTGTACACTTTATCTTGTTTCATTGATCTAGTTTTCTATCCTACTATTAAACTGTCTTGATTACTGTAGCTTGAGAATAAGACTTGAAATCAGATAATGTTAGTTTCCAGCTTTGTTCATTTTTTTCAAGGTTGTTTGGATTATTCTAGATCTGTAGCTTTGCCATATAAATTTTCAAGTTGTCTTATGTATTCCTAATAAGTAGCCTGCTGAAATTTTGATAGAAACTGTGCCGAAGTTATATGCCAATTTAGGGACAATGAATATCTTAACAATATTGAGTCTTTCAATACATGAACATTTTATAACTCTTCATTTACAGAAGTCTTTAAATTTTTTCAGCAATGTTTTCTGGTTTTTAGTAGGCAGGTCTTACATATATTTTATTAGATTTATCTCTAGGTATTTGATATTTTGAAGTTATTAGAATTATATTGTTTATTTTTATTTGAAATAACTTCAAACTTTCCAAAAAAATTTAAGACTAGAACAAGGAGACTTTTTATTGAGACATGTGAGAGTACATTCTCAAATGATACCCTATCACCTCCTATTGCTTTAACACATATTTCCTAAGAACATGGACATTCCCCTTAGAGCCACAGTATAACCACCAAAATTAGAATACAAGCATGCATATACTTTTAGCACATAATCTTCAGACTCTGTTCAAGTTTGATCAGTTGTCCAAAATATTATAAGAGAAGGACCTTGTCCAGAATCATGTGTTATATTTAGTTGTTCTAGTCTGAAACAGTTACTCAATCTTTGACTTTCATGATCTGGACAAATTTTAAGATAATTTTGTAGATTTCAGATTGGTACAATTTTTCCCTTTGATTAGATTCAGGCTATTCCTCTTAGACAGAACTACTACAGAAGCGAGACAATGTTCTTATTGGGCCCAATCAAATGGCACAAAGTTTTGATTTGTTCCATTGCTGATGATGTTCACTTTGATCAGTTGATTAGGGGTTATCTATTAGGATTTCCACTGTAAATTTACTATCTGTCATCTTGTAATAAATATTTTGTGTGGTGATATTTGAGACTATCAAATAGTCAAATCTATGTCTATGTTGATATCTATATATTTCTATATCTATATCTATGTCTTATATGAATATCTATTTATACTTATGAAAAACTATGAGTTTAACCAATATCTTCAATTCCATTCCAATACCGCAGCATTCATGCATATTTTCTCCCTTTTTCATGTTTGTAAATCTCTGTACTGACAGTGAGTAGCCTCGCTCCCATTACTCTCAATGTGCTTATTTACTTGATCAATCCCAGTACAGGTACCAATTTCTAGTCATTGCTGCCACTGCCCACGGGTGGCTATTCAGGCTCCAATAGCTTATGCCAGGCTTCCCTCCCAGGTCGATGCCCTATTTGACCGGCATGGGCTTGGATCCCAGCATCTGGCCACCTTCCCCTTTGTATAGGCAGTCTTCTACTCCACTCAGGCTCTGACACCTGGTGATGGGTCATCCTTTCTTGGAGGCATCCTCTGTATCATGCTCAGCCTTCAACATCATGTACAGGTCCACAGCAACTCTATTCCACTTCCCGATGGGACACAAAACTTGTTTAGCTCCACCTGATAGCTTTGGGATTGAATTGTTCAGGAATAAAAGGGAAGAGAAAAGGGAAGAACTGGTATGTTTTTAAATTTCAGTTTTCAATTGTTTGCTGCTTGTATGTTGTTATACAATTAATTCTTGCGGATCATTCTTGTGTCCTGTGGTTTTGATAAAATTACTAATTAGCTTTAGTTGCTTGGCAGATTCATTTGGACATTCTACATGCACAATAGAGTAGTTTTCGAATTATTAAAAGTTAACTTCTTTTCCAATTTTTATAACTTTTATTTCTTTTTCTTTTTTATGGCACTGGTTATTATTTCTAGGATAATATTGAATACAAGTGGTAAGGACAAACATCATTACTTTGTTCTCAATTCTGGGAAAGAGGATTTACTGCTTTCACATAAAGTGTGATAGATTTGGTGGTAGCTGTAGGTTTTTCATAGATATACTTTGTCAGCTGGAGAAAGTTTTTTTTAAGTCCTAGTTTGATGAGGGTTTTAAAAAAATCATAGAAAGTTATTGGATTCTGCCTCTTTTATCCTTATTTTTCCTAATTGACAGCAATTGTTTGACTTTATGGTATACAACATGTTTTGATATAGTCACTGTTTGATATGGTCATTTAATAGTCATTGTGGAATGACTAAATCAAGCTAATTTACAAAATAACATCACATACTTATCAATTTTTTGTGATGAGAACACTTGAAATCTATTCTCTTAGCAATTTTCATATATATAATATGTTATTATTAACTACAGTCATTTTTTTATTATAAAGATGTGGGGTACAATTCAGGGTTAGGTATGCAAACATTGATCATGCAGATACTGTTGTTGATGAGGTGTGCCCCTCCCTCCCCTAGCAGTTTCCCTCAACTGCCAATCCCACCCCCTCCCCCCGACAGTTTCCCACTACTGCCAATCGCTTTCTTATAGCATTATAATTGTTCAAGGTCCGTTTATGAGTGAGAATATATGCATATGGAACTCTGTTCTTTATTTCTGTGATAGACCACTGAGTATGATCAACTCCAAATCCATCCAAGTTGCTGTGAAGTCCATATATTTGTCCTTCTTTATGGCTGCATAATATTCCATTGTGTATATGTACCACATTTTTTAATCCAGTCCAGTTTCAATGGGCAATGAGGTTGGTTCCATGTTTTTGCTAATTTGAATAGAGCTGCAACAAACAAACATGTGCAGGTGTCTTTTTTGTAAAATAATTTGAGTTCCTCCGGGTATATTCCCAATAGGAGAATTGCAGGGTCATATGGAAGGTCAATTTCTAGTTCTTTCAGAAATCGCCACACTGTCTTCCAAAGAGGTTGTACAAATTTGCACTCCCACCAGCAGTGTAGAAGCATTCCTTTTTCTGCACATCCTTACCTGCATCTGTTGCTGTTTGTTTTATTAATGATGGCCATTCTTACAGGGGTTAGGTAGTATTTAAATGTGGTTTTGATTTGCATTTCTCTGATGATGAGTGAGGCTGAGCACTTTTTCATGTGTCTGTTGGCTGCCTGTATATCTTCTTTTGAGAAGTGTCTATTCATGTCTTTTGCCCACTTTTTAATGGTGCTGTTTGTTTTTTTCTTTTCAGCGCATTTGAGTTCCTTGTAGATCCTAGATATTAGGCCTTTGTTAGAGACACAGTTGGCAAATATTTTTTCCCATTCTGCGGGCTGTCTCCCTGCTCTCTTGATGGTTTCTTTTGCCTTGCAGAAGCTTGTTAATTTGATGAGGTCCCACTTTATCTTATTTCTTAAGGTTTTGGCCTTTAGGGTTCTCAATAGGAATTAGTTGCCAGTTCCAATATCCATAAGGGTGTCTCCTGCGTTTTCTAAGACTCTTATAGTTTGAGGTTTTACGTTTAGGTCTTTGATCCATTTAGAGTTAATTTTGAGCATGGTGATAGGTAAGGGTCCTGTTTCAACCTTCTGCATGTGGTCAACCAGTTTTCCCAGCATCATTTACTGAATAGGTTCTCCTCTCCCCAGTGGTTGTGGTTGGAGACTTTGTCAAAGATGAGTTCGTTGAGGAATTGAGGCTTTGCTTCTGGAATCTCTATCCTGTTCCATGGGTCTAGGTGCCTGTTCTTGTACCAATACCAGGAACTACAGTCATCTTAATGTGCAACAAATCTTATTCCTCTTGTCTAATTGAAATTTGTATCCTTTCACCAACACCTCCAATCCCCCTACTCCACACCTTTGACTTTTGTAGATTCTGCATATGAACTAACTCATGAGGTGTTTTTGTCTTTTTGTGCCTGGCTTATTTCACTTAATATAATGTCCTCCAGGTTTATCTATGTTATCACATATGACAGGTATTTTTTTCTTCTTTCTTAAGGTGAATAACAATCTATTGACTGTATATACCACATTATCTGGTCACCCGTTGATGGACACTTAGGCTGATTCCATATCTTGGTTATTGTGAATAGTCCTGCAATAAACATGAGAGTGCAAATATCTTTTCGACATAGTGATAGTCTTTGGATATATACCCAGTAGTTGTTCTATGGTTGTTCTATTTTCAATTTTTTTGAGAAATCTCCATACTGTTTTCTATAATAGCTGCACTAGGTTACATTTTCTTTTCTTTTTTTTTTTTTGAGTTGGAGTCTCACTCAGTAGCCCAGACTGGAGGGCAGTGGCTGCTCCCGGCCACCGCAACCTCGACCTGCTGGGCTCCGGCAATCCTTCTGCCTCAGCCTTCCAAGTAGCTGGAACTACAGGCGCGCGCTACCACGCCTGGCTAATTTTTTTGATTTATTGTAGAGATGAGGTCTCGCCAAGTTGCCCAGGCGGGTCTCGAACCCATGGGCTCAGGCAATTCACTCACCTCGGCCTCCCAAAGCACGGGATTACAGGCTGAGCCACCGAGCCTGGCCTTAGGCTACATTTTCACCAACAGTGTACAAGGGTTTCCATATCTCTGCATTCTTATCAACATTTGTTATCTTTCCTCTTCTTGATAATAGTCATTCTAACAGGTATGAGGTGATATCTCATTGTAGTTTCAATTTGCATTTCCCTGGTGATTAGTGATGTTGAACACTAAAAAATATACCATTTTGGCCATTTGTATCTCCTAAACCATCTCTATTTTTAAGAGAGATCTATTCAGATCCTTTGCCCATTTTTTTATTGAGTTATTTTTCTTACTATTGAGTTGTTTGAGTTCCCTATGTATTTTAGATATTAACCCCTTATCAAATATGTGTACAGTTTGCAAATGTTTTCTTTCACTTTGTAGGTTGTGCTTTTATTAATTGTTTTCCTTGCTGTACAGAAGCTTTTTAGTTTGAAGTAATTTATTTATCTATTTTTGTTTTTGTTGCCTGTGCTTTGGGAGTTTACATCCCAAAAAAATAATTGTTCAGATTAATATTATGGAGCTTTTTCCCTATGTTTTCTTCTAGTAGTTTTATAGTTTCAGGTCTTATGTTTATGTCTTTAATCCATTTTTTTTTTTTTTGAGTTGGAGTCTCACTCTGTCACCCAGACTGGAGTGCAGTGGCCGCTCCCGGCCACCGCAGCCTCAACCTGCTGGGCTCCGGCGATCCTTCCGCCTCAGCCTTCCGAGTAGCTGGAACTACAGGCG
>CAUYQG010091723.1:0-15022 GCA_963574415.1 Tarsius wallacei
CCGGCTAATTTTTTTTTGATTTATTGTAGAGATGAGGTTTCGCCTGCCCAGGCGGGTCTCGAACCCGCGGGCTCAGGCAATCCACTCACCTCAGCCTCCCAAGGCGCGGGATTACAGGCTGAGCCACCGAGCCCGGCTTCATGAACTCTTGATAACACGAGTTCCCTTAGTTTATACTCACAAGTGGACAAGCTTTCCCTCACAACTGTATTCAAATATGTTCACTCTCCTTCTTCTCCCTGCCCTTCCTACTGTGGTCAACTAAGTTCTCAACTGAACTTTCGGTTCCAGTCAGATTCACTGTCAATCAAAAGCAAAGGCAGACAGTCAAGTGCTGGAGGATGAGTTAGGGTAGTCTTGAAAAGTACCTTGGTAATTCTGAGCCAATGAGAAGACATATTCAGGACCAAGATAACTTAAAATATAGAGATCATTATATTTTTCAACATCTCTTATTGAAGTATGATAAACACAGAGAAAAGTGTACATATCATAGTCATACAGTTCAATGAGTTTTCACACACCGAACAAATGTGTAATCAGCATCCATATCAAGGAACAAAACAGTACCAACATATCAGAAGCCCTTGTTCATACCTACTTTCCAGTCACACCAACTCTATACCAAAGGTAGCATAATTTCTGTCAACCATTTTGCCTACTTTGGTACTTTATACCAATGGAATCAGACTGTGTATATGCTTTTATATCTGGTTTCTTTTGCTCAACATAATTGTTGTAAGAGTCATTCATGGTGCAGTTGGCAGTTGTAGTATATTCATTCTCATTGCTGAATGATATTCTATCATGTAAATATATAATTTATTTATCCAATTTATCATCAAGAGGCATTTAGACAGCTTTCAGGTTTAGTGCTACTCAAATAGTGCTGCTATGAACATTATAGTATATGTCTTTGGGGAGGTTCATTTCATTTTATCGCTAAAAATAAAATAACTAGGTAAAATAGGATATATGTTTTCAGAACCAGTTTTCCAGACTCATACTAGCTTACACTCCCAACAGAAATTCTGGTTACTCCACATATTTACCAATACTTTGTATTTTCCATCTTTTTTCATTTTAGCCTCTGGTAGATATGTAGTAATATTTTATTGTAGCTTTACTTCACATTTCTCTGATGCTAATGAAATTGACCAACTTCTCATGTTCATTGAACATCTGAATACACACTTTTTGAAGTGTACAACTTTTTCCTATTTTTCTATTGAGTGTCTTTTTCATATTGATTCGTAAAAGTTCTTTATATATTTTGGATATGAGTCCCTTTTCAGATACATGCACTGTAAATTCCCTCTTTCATTCTGTCACTTGCCTTTTCACACTCCATTAATAGTATATTTTGATTAACACATGATCTTAAATTAATATAATCAATTTTTCATTATTTTTATAATTAGAACTTTTAATTTTAGAATCACTTGCTGAAAAGCACCCCTTTTCTCTACAGCACTCCAGTGTCACCTTTCTCATAAATCACTTTCTCATAAATGAATTGTATGTATTTGTGTATGTCTCTGAACACACTATATTCTTCCATTAGTCAGTATGTCTATCCTTGCACAAATACTACATTGTCAATTACTGTGGTTTTATAATAGGTCCCCATATCTGGAAATGTATGTCCTCCTATTTGGTTGTTGTTCTTCAAGATTGCTTTGGCTACTCTTGGCCTTATGCATTTTCACATTTTGAAATCAAATTGTCAATTTTCAAAACCTACTAAGATACTGATTGGGATTAGGTTGAATCTATATATTAATTTGGGGAGAGCTGACATTGTTACAAGCAGTCCCTGGCCCATAAAGATGGTATATCACTATATTTGCTAAGACTTCTTTCTCTCAAAAATATTTTGTAGCTTTCAGTATACACATTATACACACCTTTTGCTAAATTTACTCTGGGTTATTGATATTTCTGATGTTGTTAAAATTAGTATAGTTGTTAAAATTTCCTTATTATTTCCATTTATTATATTTGTATAATTTTCCATTATTATTGGTTTTTATATGTTAACTTTTGTATGTACACAGTAAGCTTGCTAAATTCACTTGTTAATCCTAGTAGACTGTACATCATTTGTTTTTCCATGTATAGTCATATCATTTGTAAATAATGACTATTTATTTCTTCTTCTCTAATCCTTATGACTTTTATTTCTTTTTCTTAGCTTATTGCACTAGCTATGGCCTCCAACACAGTACTAAATAATAGTGGTAATAATAAGCATCCATATCTTTTTCCCAATCTCAGAGAATAAAGGTTTCACTATTTCAGTATTAAGTACAAATATGACATGGCATATATTCTCTATCAGAATAAAATAAATTATTTCCTATTTATGGTTTAATGAGACTCATTTGGTATTATGAATAGATGCTAAATTTTTCTAAGTCTTTTGCTGCACTATTGAGTTCATTTAAAGATTTATTCTTCCCAGCTACTCAAGAGGTTGAAGCAGAAGGATAACATGAGCCCAGGAGGTTGAGGTTATAGTGAGCCACGATCATGTCACTGTATTCCAACCTGGGTGACAGAGTGACATCACAAATTAAAAAAAAAAGAAGATTGTTCTTTTTCTCTTAATTCAATAAATTATATTGATTTTTGAGCATTAAATTAACTCCACTTAATTTATGTGTTAGTCTTAGCATATATTGCTCAATTCAATTTTCTAATATTTTATTTCAAATTTGTACATCTATGTTCCATGAAAAAAATTGGTAACATTCTTTTCTTATAAAGTACTTGTTTGGTTTTGGTGTTAATATAATGCTGATAGTCTGCTAAAAAAGTGTTCTTTTATTTCTATTCTATCAGAGTTTGTGTAAGATCACTGTTATTTCTCTCTTAACTTTTTGGAAGAATGCATCGAGGAGGCCATCTGCACCGTAGAGTATTTTTTGTGTGGTAAGTTTGTTAAGTTTACAGATTCATTTTCTTTAGCACCTATCAAACTATTCATAGTTATTTCTCCTTCTGTCAGTTTTGGTGAGTTCTATATTTTGAGGAATTTCTAAATCTCATCTAAATTGTGGAAAAGATTAGCTAAAACTTCATATTGTAAACATTTTGAATGCCGTAGAATCTAAAGTGGTATTTCCTTGTTGTTCCTGATATAGGTTATCTGTGTTTCCTGTGTTTTATTATTCAGACTTAAAATAGCTTTATAAATTGTATTAAATTTTTCAAAGAATTAAGTAAGTTTGGCTTTGCGGTTTTTCCTTATGTTTTCTAGTACAGGGATTTTTATTATTTTTACTAATTCTTCCCCTATCCTTTAAGTTTGATTTATTATTCTTTCTAAACTTCTTAAAATGAAAGTTTAAATCATGATTGTTTTCCCCTCTTTTCTAATATATACATTGGAGGTGTAAATTTTCCTGTAAACAGTGTTTTAGCTGTATCTTACATGAAGACATGGCTTCTCTTTATTATAATTCAGTTCAAACTATTTTCTAATTTCCATTTGATTTTTTCTTTGATTAATGGATTATTATTTGTAAGTACACCGTTCAATTTTCAGGTTGATGTAGTCCATTAGTTTTTTGTTATTTAGTTATAGCTTAGTTCGATTGTCATCAGAAAGCAGACTCTACATGACTTTAATATTTTGAAATTTATTAAAGTTTATGGTCCATCATATGTCCATTTTGGTAAATTTTCTACATATAGTTTAAAAGAATATAAATTCTAACATTGTAAGGTGTAACTTTCTATATGTCAGTAATGTAAAATTTGTTCATCATGCTGTTCAGGTATTTTGTAAGCTTACTGATTTTTGTCTGCTTGCTCTGCCAGCTACTAAAAAAAACATTTAAAGTTTCTACTACTATTGTGGATTTGTCTATTTCCTCTTTTAGGTCTGTTCACTTTTTTCATATATTTTGAAGCTATATTATTCTATGTATGCCAATTAGAAATGCAATATTTTCCTAATGGAGTGACTTCTTTATCTCAATGAAATGTCCTCTTTATTTCTAGCTGCTTCTTTTTTCACACTTCTAATAGTTTTCCATTGTATTCTGGTCAGTATATGAAAGAACTACAGAAGCTATAAATGATATTGTCTCAGACAATAGCTTTCTTCTCCTCTCTGTTACACAGATTTGGTGTTAGCTCTGATCATCTCAACCTAATGAGGGAATATTCTGGATTAGGCTTGATTGTAGTTTTGGTAGATTCAGTCTACCTCTGGTTCACTCCTGTGCTAAAGCAAGTTCCCTCCCAACTGCCCCACCCAACCACACAAAAGATTTTTAATTGACAGCAATGGGTCTTTGGCTCCTCAATCTGGAAAGATTATGGTATATCCAAATCTGCCCTCAGCAGTTAGCTTAATTCTTTAGCTTCCATCCCATAAAGCTTCAAAATGTGGCAAATATCTTAAGGGAGAAACTGGCTGTGTTTAAGGTCCCTCAGGTTCTGAGTTTTATCACTCCAGTACCACATGAATACTAAGATCTCTGTTGGTTTCTCCACCTCCTGCACCAGCCTCTTCTTAAAGCTGACCCTGAGTGCTCAGTCACTAGCTGTAGCCAGAATTAGTAAGCGCACCAAGATGAGAGCAGCTGCAGTTCTTCAGTACCAATTCACTAATCATTCTAGAGCTTTCACTTCTTGTGTGCTTTGTTTTCAGGCCCATTTTCCTAGCTAGTCTTTGTTTCCTAAGAACCAAATCACTGAAGGAGATTTCACTTTGCTTTTCAAAAGCTTTCAGCCTAGCTCTTGGTGCAAACTCAAAATACTGCAAATGTCCTATAAGGAAAATTTCTAATATTTCACCCTAGTCCCTGCAACCACTCAAAAAAGTTCCACTGGCTTTACTTTCTTCCAACAGGCCAAGCCTCTGCCTGGGCTAAGCTCCAGTCCTTAGCCTACAACCAGAATTAGTGAATATCCCAAAAGTGGTAGGGAGAACAGCTATAACATGTTCTGCCTACTCTGAAATTTTAGTACATATATTTATCTTTACTTCTAAAGTTCTCTAATGCCTTTTAAGATGCAATTACTTACTTCTGTAATTTACCCAGCCATGTCTAGATGCTAGCAACAGCAGCAGCAGCAATGCCCTGCCATGGCCCATTACATCCTACTTGGAAGTATAAGTTAAATCATTACGTTAAAAACCTGTTCCTTGTTCAAGTTCTGATTTTGAGTGAGAAGATATAAGAAAGAGATTGGCAGTAGTGGGAAACTGCTGGGGGGGGGGGAACCCATACACCTCATCAACAAGGGTACCTGCATAATGAACATTTGTATACCTAACCCCGAATTGTACCCCACATCTTTAAAATAAAATTTTTTAAAGAAAAACCTGTACCTTGATACCATGCATTATCCTTACCTGCAAGGCCAGGTTTCAATCCTGGTTGCTTGTTCGTTTCATACATTTTCAATATAAAATTGGGGATTCCTGCTACAGTCTTTCCTTGGTCCGAGCGAGCACCTCCTTTTAATGCCAAGTGATATATCCCACGAGGCATATTTGCCATTTCTTGCTTCACAAGTGATGTAAAAAATTCCTCTAAAGCTAAAAGAGGATAAAAGGAGACCAAAAGTAGAGTTTATACAATATGCTAGAAGAGAAACATTCGTTCTCATGTATAAACACAATTCATATATAAACAATGAAGTTATATTTCTGGCCAAACCTCACATGGTAAAAAGAGAACTCTTGATCCTCATTGCTTAGTCTTTCCCACATTGAAACATGGCAATCAGTTGCTCAAGATAAAAAACTTAGTAGTCACTGATTTTTATCTTTTGCTCACTTGTTATATGTAATCTATTAGCAAGTCCTTCTGGCTCCACCTTCAAAATATACCCCAAATCTATCCATTTCTATTTTCACTATCTAGTTATTGTCTTCTCTCTTCTCCATATAGACTAATGTAAAAACCAGTTTTTTGGTTTCTTTTCCTGTTGACTACCCTGATAGACCTTCCTTAGCCCAGAGGACAGACTTTTATCATTCGCCTCACTAACACCTTCCAGTAGCTTTTCACTATACATAGAAAAAAATCACAACTTTGGAGCATGATACAAGACTTCTAGGATTTAGCCTTGACTTGCTTTCTAAGCTAACCTCTGCCACCCTCCCTCCTTGCTATGTTGAAGCCATACTTCCCCATGGCCTCTTCTTGTTCCTCAAAAACACAAAGTTAGTCTCTAAGTCAGTGTCATTGCATTTGCTCCTCCTTATACCTAGAACATAGTAGTCCTAATTTTTTATGTGACCGGTTCCTTTTTGTTATTTAGGTGTTCTCAAAGAGGCCTCCCGTGACTACCCATCATTCTCTAGCAATACTAATATAATTATTTAAAAATGAAAAACTTACTTATTATTTCTTTGCTTGTGTTCCTTCTAATTAAGCCCAGGATATTTATTGCCTGACGTTTAACTTATTACAGAAAAATACAGAAATGTGAGATCACAAGACAATAGGATGCCCAAACAAAATACTTGATAAAACTAGGTTTCTATTCAAATGTTATTTTCCTAAGGGCCACTAGAGGTTGCACAATACAGAAACAAAAACAAAAACATTTATAGGCTGGGTTTGGCAGCTCATCCTGTAATCCTAGCACTTTGGGAGGCAGAGGCAAGAGGATTGCCTAAGCCCGGGGGTTTAAGACCAGCCCGGGCAACTTGGCAAGACCTTGTCGCAACAATAAATCAAAATATTAGCTGGGCATGGTAGCGCACACCTGTAGTTAATGGCTACTTGGAAGGTTGAGGCAGAAGGATCTCCAGAGCCCAGCAGGTCGATCTGTCTGACAACTCCAATTTAAAAAAAAAAGAAAACATATATATATATATATATATACACATATATATGTGTATATATATATGCGCAAAGATATGCCAAGGATATTCATTGCAGCATACAGTCACAAATCGGAAACAACACAAAGTTTGTGAACAGAAGCATGTCTAAAAAAATAACAATACATACATATAATGAGTATCATATGTTTGCCTGGAATGATGTCCTTGAAATACAAAGTGATCGGCCGGGCTCAGTGGCTCAGCTTGTAATCTCAGCACTTTGAGAGGCTGAGGCGAGTGGATTGCCTGAGTTTGCGGGTTCGAGACCAGCCTGGACTTGGCAAGATGTTGTCTCTACAATAAAAATAAAAATTAGCTGGGAGTGGTAGTGTGTACTTATAGTTCCAGCTACTTGGAAGGCTGAGGCACAAAGATCACTGGAGCCCAGCAGGTTGATGCTGGGGTGGCTGTGAGCGTGCCACTGCACTCCCGCCTGGGCGACCGAGTGAGACTCCAACTCAAAAAACAAAACGAAACAAAACAATCACAGCTACACAAACTGTATGGAGTAGAAAATAAAGAAAATAATTGCATGTGCCTCTTATAGAAACAAAAAGCAAAGGTCAAACTAACTATACTAGAATTTCACTCTGAATAGAGCTAAGTTGTTGTTGTTTTTTTTTAATGACTATGACTAGATTAAAGGCAGCAAGTTGCTCTCTGGAGCATCTTTTATGTGTCCAGTTCTATCTTCCTATATAGAACTCTCCTAGTTGCAACCCAGCTTCTCCATTCAAAGCTCAGAGAACATCTGTGAGGGATGTCTTCCATTTATCCCTCCAGATCTACCCTCTACTCTTCTCAATCCGGCCCTGTGCTCTAGAAGAATAACCCTTAAGAAATGCATCAACAGACTCCCATGTCCTTGGGCTTCTGGTTGGTTTCAACCAATGACACACATTGGTACAAGATCAGAGAGTGAAAAAACAAGCTCAGGAAATGTATCTGCCAGACACCTTCCCACAAGATTGTTATAAGTTGCCTGCATCCCTCTTCTGAAGGTCTTGGCTCCTCATAGGCAACCCTACTTAAAATAAAGATGCTCTCTCTTGTTCTCCCTCCCTTTATCTCTGCAGGCCAAGGGACTTTAACCACTCCAAGTTGATTTACCATCTCGTTTTAGTTTTTGCATTTTTCTGAGACAGAGTCTTGTGCTATTACCCAGACTAGAGTGCAGTGGGAGCAATCATAGCTCACTACAGCACCCAGCTACCGGGCTCAAGTGATCTTCCCACCTCAACCTCCTGAGTAGTTGGGACTACAGGTGTGTACCACCATACCAGGCTAGTTTCATGGGGGTTCTTTTATTTGTTTGTTTTTAAGATATTGGGTCTTGCTACACTGCCAGGCTGGTCTCGAACTCCTGGCCTCAAGCGACCCACCCACTGCAGTCTCCCAAGTGCTGAGCTCCCAGGTGTGAGCCATCATATCCAGCACCATCTCTTGTGAATTCTCCTTAACCTTGACAACACAATCTGATTACTTCATCTGAATGTGCTCCTATCTCTTGTCACGATCCTGATCAACACAGCATCTACACTAAAAAAGATAAGTAATATCCAACTGTAGGTCATGTACATCAATTCCTGCATACACATGCACAGGTATGACTGCTTCAGACTGGGTGTAAGTATAGACCTTTCAGAATGTAGCTATGAGTCATCTGTGAGGATAGAGGCACTATGGTGAAAGAAGGTATTTTTATCCTGTCTCAGAAAGGATCCTAATTCTGACAAATGGTAAAATATGTCAAGGGATGAGTACATATCTTCACATAGACTAACCTAGCAATGGAAATTTTTTACTTGTCAAGCTCTACGGTGAACTATAGATTCTCAAATAACACCAGCCCCGATAATAATTTAAATGAGAATAAGATGCCAGAAGACTGAGTGTAGTTGATGTATAGAGCTCCATTTTCCCTTCAATACTAAGCTAGCAACTAGGGTTTTTTTTTCCATTATGTTTGAGCCTTGCCTCAGTCTTTTCCTTACAAATGACCAGGTGAGAATTTAAGACACTGAAAATTCGTAGTACACAGTGTATCAAATATAAATTTTTAAGCATCTTTCAACAGCTGAGTGTATCAACATATTATAGTACATTCATACAATGAAATACCGCTCAATAATTTTAAAAAAAGAACAAACAATTGATACAGGCAACTGTTTGGATGGAAATCAAGGACTAGTACTGATCACAATACTGAGAGACACAATGCCAAATGCTATAATCCAAAATGTTGAAATTCTGAAAGATCAAAATTCCTCAAGTTTAAAATTCCTAACATCTAAAATCCCCAAAAACACAATTCCAGAAGATTAAAAACCCAAATGTTGAAATTCTGAAAGCCAAATCCCGGGGAAGGTTTGGTATGTTTTTATTTGTACACGTGGTTAATTGCATCATCTCAGGCAGAACTATTGCCTTGTTAGTACCTTTATATGAAAATTAAGTATGATTAAGAAGAGGTATATGGATGCCAAGTTGACAAGGAGTAGACTTGTGAACTTAATTTAGGGTTCAATTTGACTGGATTAAAATGTCTGGAAACCTAGTAAAGCATTATTTTAGGAATGTCAGTGAGGTTGTTGCCAGGGGAGATTGGTGTGTAAGTCTGATTGGACCAAGTGGGGAGGATCTGCCCTCAACCTTGGCAGGCACAATCTAATCAACTAGGGACCCCAAAAAGAAGAAATACAAAAGGTGAACTAACCTCTCATTTGGAGCTGAGACAGACTTTTATTCTGCTACCTTGGACATCAGAACTCCAGGATAGGCAGCCTGTAAGCTCCAGGACTTACCTCAGTGGCCCCCTGGGTCCTGAGGCTTTCAGCCTCACACTGAGAGTGATACTATCAGCTTGCCTGGTTCTGGGGATTTCAAACCTGAACTGAGCCACATTACCAGCATGCCAGGGTCTCTAGCTTGTAAACTGCCTATTGTGGGACTTCTCAGCCACCACAATCATGTGAGTCAATTCCCCTAATAAATCCCTTCTCATATATCTATATATATATCCTATTGGTGCTGTCTTTCAGAAGAACCCTGATTAAAACAGATTTGGTACTGGAAGCCAAATATCATTCTTTCTTACTTCATTCCTTACAACACCATGGAAGACATATGTGAAATCGTTCCTTCACAAAAAGGCTGTGATAAGTGTAAGAGACTACTTAATGGTGAAAGATAAAAGTTTAAAAGTTAATTATTATTGGTTCTGAAAAACCAATTTCAGAAAATTGCTTAATTGCAATAACCAAGCAAAAACCAGACTTTCAAATAAATGGAGGGCATATACTTGCAAAATATGCAGACCACAACCACTCTCCAAATACAAGTGCAGTGGATGTTTCAAAGATCAAAGAAGTGAAAATGCAGGCAAAAAACACAAGAAATCTTCCTTGCCAAAATATTCAAACAAGTGCAACTTCTGCCACTTCACACGTAGAGCCAATTTACTATGTTATGTATTTCATCTTTGCATCTTTTCCAATACTCGAGGTATAAATTGTATAAAGAGTTCTAATTGGTTTTACATATTTTTGGTGAATTTGACTCCATTAATGTGTATTATTATCATAACATTGACTGTGTGTATGTACATGAAAACGTTGGAACTTCCTCAATAAATTAAGAGATGTCCTTTCTGTACATCTGCATTTGTAAAAGATAACATTTCTCAAGATCTCGACTCTTTGGGCCACTGCATATGTGATGGTGACATATCAAGGTTTTTGATTGATCTGGCCAAAAGACTTAGGTTGCCTGTCAAGGTATTTCAGATGACCACAGTTATAAAACTGGGTGCCCACAACTACCAACCATAGTGATATGCATTTATACATTTTTCTTTTTCTTTCTTTTACTTACTCCTTTATTAACATGGCTCACCTTCTCATAATTGTTATACCATCAGTAGCGTCCTGAGTGTTTACACTTGCAAAAATATGTTACTGTTGCCTATTTTACTGTGTAAAGTGGCCTGTGAAGCAGTCTGTCGTGTTTTTATGTGTTTCTCAAAGAATACCCTTTAAAACTGTAAATAAATGTATATTAAACAATTTTAAATTATTTTTTCTAGAATAATATTTTGGGATTTTGATTTTTCAGAATTGTGATTTTTTTTGGATTTTAGACTTTAGAGATTTTGATCTTTCAGGATTTCAACAATCAGGATTATGGTGTTGGAGCTTATGTCTTTTGGGATTATGCTCCAAACCCCTCAAGGATACTATGCTAAGTGGAAAAAAATAAAACTAACTCCAAAAGTTTACTGAAAAGAATTAGTAAAATCCAAATAGATCAAGAGTCTAACTAGTAATATTACATCAATTTCAATTTTCTGGTTTTAATCTCATACTACAGTCATCATACGAGATGATATCAATTAGAGAACCTGGGTAAGAGGTACAAGGAAATTGTCTAAACTGTTTTTGCCACTTCTTGTAACTTTAAAATTATTTCAAAATGCTTAAAAAATATCAATACTAGTAACATCTCTATTTAAAATAAAGCAAATTATTGGATTTACTTTGCAGCTGCGTTTGTGTTCATTTGAAAGGAATTTGGAGGAGAAAGGGGCCAGGATTCACTTAAATTAAGCGCAATCCACTTTCCTATCTGTAGCACTTGGCAACTAACATACATTATCCTGAATTTTCTCAAACAAATACGGTTGTTAATCTCAATTCCTCCCCTTCTTTACAGGTGAAGGCAATAGTAACCACCAAGTACAAATGGTGTATAAGAGCCATTTAATAGCTACCAAGGCACTGCGCATACTGAGAGGACAGAAACAACAGTGCACCTTGGCAACACATATCTTCTGCCTTCTCCTTCTAATAAAGGAATGAGATGGGGAATGCATGTAAGAGGAAACAAAGTCACTTAAAAACCCTCAAAAGGACTGCTGACTCTAAGGTTATTTTAGGACAAAGCAGAAACTTAGGAAAATGGAAGGCTTTTTTTCTTCCTTGGACTACTATTAACATCAGGAGGTTCTAGACCCCAAAGAACTACAAGGCAGAAAGTTGGAAAGAACAGAAGAGAGGAACAATGAACAAGCTTTGCGGCTTCTTCTAGATATCAAGAGAAAGAAAAACATGAAAACTTTGTCTAAGTTGACCATTTAGTTTTCTCTAATGAAAGGAGGCAGAGATCTTTAACTGGAGCTTTGTCTAAAAACAAATAGTATTTGTTTTGGCTGAATTTCCCAAGAATTTCCATGTGGGATAAAACCAAGAAAAAAAATCTTCCAATATTACAGGCTAGTATGAGTATGACTGAAAAGATAAGATGACATTTCTTGGCTTTATTGAATTTCATTTTCAGAAATAAATTTTTACATCCATGAATATTCAAGGTAGAATTAGAACAGAACTAAGCAAAATGTTGTCTAATACTGAAAAGCTACTTAATCACAATGGATCACTTGGGGGATTTTTAAAATACTTCTTTAATAATCAGAAAAAAATTTAAAATAAAATAATTTACATTCTTGATCACAGTCCACAATCAAACAAATTTCTCAGATGGTTATTATCTACCATTTCTTGAGTAAAGCATATAGTAACAGGGGGAGGTAAGTATCTCTAAACACACATCCATATTACCACATGTATGTATTAGAATAATCTTTGAAAGCTAAAGGCCCTATAAACTTTATATCAAAACTGAATGAGCATATAATTTGGTGTATCTTTTAAAATCCTTAATTATAACCCTCAAATATCAATAACATATTTGGAGTAACTCTATAGAAAAAATAAATTTATAATGATATCTCTGGATAGTATGATGATCTTTTCATTAAACTTATATAATGAAAACTTATTAGACCAGTGCCCTAGAATACCAGTACAAATCTGTCTTGTAGGACACATTTCGTTTTTGAAATAAATTTAAACTATCTGTGAAAATAGTTGTTAAAATTAGTTTTCCAGTTCAACTCTACTCGAGTCTAATGGTATTTGGTATGTTTTAAATACCATACTAACTCAAGCAGTCTCTATAGAATAAATGGATGCATTTAACAGTTCAGTTAGAAGATAAGTAATTATGACTAAAGTAAACCATAGAGGTACTTATCACAAAATAACATATAATATTTCATAATATAATATACAATAATAATTATCAGACAGATAAAAACACTAAAAAATGTCAGCTTCCCTGCTACCAAGTAAGAATCACCTGGTAAAACCAAAGGTGTGGTGAGTGACAACAGTTTGAGATAGCAAGAGCCAGGAACTGAAAGATCTGTATCTTCATCATCTTCATCTTCATCTAACTCGTCAGGAATAGGGACTTCTGGTCTTATCTGAAATGGTAAGTGATAAGATTATAGAAAATTTAAAAACTGTGTTAGCCTCCATCACTCTACAATGTCCAAAGACCATCAAAATCAACTTTTAAAAATGTATTCATTTTTCAGGTTAGCCAAATGGTAAACTCTAATCATCTTATTAGATACAATCTCAGATGCATTTAAAAAACTAATGTTAATATTGTTAAAAATAGTTACAATAAGATAAGCCACCATAAACATTGATTATTATAGGAAATTAATAAAATTCTACACTGTCCAACAATAAAATGCAAACACTGACATATTCAATATATTGGACTTGCATAGCTTATAATTAAATATTTGCTTTGTCTGAATACTTTAAAAAAATTTGTGATTCTAGTCATACTTCTATGACAAAGCTTAAAATCTTCCAGTGTAATATATAGTAGAGATTCGGGAACAATAGAATCCTTTAATTGACTTTTTTTTTTAGATTTGGCAGTTTGTTGCTATGGAATATAAAAACACTAAACTCTGTAATTGGTAGCTATACTTTATTGTGTCTAATTTGCATTTTGAAGATTTTGTGGTTGCTCTGTGATTAGTTAGGTTTGTTTGAACCAAAATAAAAAATGTAAAAAGATTACCACTATTGTAGTTTCCACAAGACATAACTGTTAAGCAATTAATTAAATTTTTAATACCTTCAATGACATTCCATCATAATGCCCACATGGAGATAATTAAGCATTAGGGGAGGAAATCAAAATATATAAAAGTGGCTTTTATAACCATAAAGTGCCAGAATCCAATCATTACTATTAGCCTGTCTCTCAGAGTTATTTTTAGAAATAATTAACAATTCCTGCAGACTGCCTTCTTCATAGGTCCCCAAAGCACTGTTCTATTTAGGAACTGCACTGAGTCAGATTCTTGCAAGGGGGATAAAAGAAATAGAGAGGAAATGCTTCTCTTAAGTATAATAATCTCAATTCCAGTGAAGTCTTTCAACCATAACTAACTCTTTGCTAGTGAAAGAGAAGTGAAAGCAACCTGACTACCTGAGTACTTTTCAAAACAAGATTTAATTTGGGTCCAATATTAAGTACCAATTCTCAGAGGGCTGAACCAGCCATACTTACAGAGATACCTATTAGGTATACTCCAGATAGGGCGTGACATTTGTTGATATAACCGCATACCAGAGAAACTCTAGCATAATTGCGAAACTTTTGGTTTTGACGAGCAGGGTTTTTCAAGTGTCTCTGGTCTGCACACATACTCAAAATTTTCTACATTTACTATCATCAAGTGTTGCCTCAGAAACTCTAAACAGTTCTAGCAGCCTAAAAAGTTCTGAAAAAGAAGTTGGTTCTGAGTCCCTCTGCCTTGCCTCCTGACTTTTTACACATCATAATTCCTTTGGAAAACAATAGCCCACAATAGCACATGGCCCAGCAATTTCACTCCTAGGTATGTAACCAAAATAAATAAAAATACATGGTCCCACAAAAACATTTATAGAAGTATTTTCATAGTAGCCCCCAATTGGAAGCAACCCAAATGTTCAGCAACTGATAGAATGTATAAACAAAATAAAGTATATCCATACTATGGAATCTTATTCGGCCATTAAAAGGAATAAACGGCTGGGCTCGGTGGCTCAGCCTGTAATCCCAGCACTTTGGGAGGCCGAGGTGAGTGGATTGCCTGAACCTGTGGGTTCAAGACCTGCCTGGGCAAGCAAGACCTCATCTCTACAATAAATCAAAAAATTAGCCGGGCATGGTAGCGCGCGCCTGTAGTTCCAGCTACTTGGAAGGCTGAGGTGGAAGGATCGCCGGAGCCCAGCAGGTCGAGGCTGCAGTGGCCGG
>CAUYQG010091726.1:0-12985 GCA_963574415.1 Tarsius wallacei
CGCCTGTAGTTCCAGCTACTTGGAAGGCTGAGGCGGAAGGATCGCCGGAGCCCAGCAGGTCGAGGCTGCGGTGGCCGGGAGCAGCCACTGCACTCCAGTCTGGGCGACAGAGTGAGACTCCAACTCAAAAAAATAAAATAAATAAAAATAAAAAATAAAAAAATAAAAATCTACAGATAAAACGTGAGTGAACAGTTATGAGAGATAGTGTGTAATCAATACCACGAAATTAAAATGTACAAAGTACCAAGAGAGCTTAGAGGTGAGAGAGATGGCTGACATTTGGTTCATTAGGGCTACCTTGCACTGGCAGCTCAGATCTTGAGGGATGAGATAGGGTCGGCAGTAACTCGGTTGTGAAAGTAAAAGAATCAGAGCTGCTTGGAGTCTGGGTAGATAATAGGAAATACAGGAAGACAGAAGTCAAGTGGGGAACAGTTTTTGGGAGGCAAAAGACGGATTCCATTAGGACTGAATCTGATACGCTACTGGGGTATCGAAGAAGAAGTGAAAGGAAAGACAGTACTTAGGAAAACTGGTCCCAGGCTCTGGAGAGGGCACAGGTTCAAGGCGAATGCGCAAATCAGTGATGTGCAAGTTGGAGTCAAAGCCTGACAACTGGAAATGTGGCCTCTGCTGTATCGTTTTGCCTCTTTTGTTCTCATTTTCTTCCTCTGCAAAGTGAAGATGCCGGGCCACATCTGGACTCCCATGGCGTGGTCCCTAAGATGATTTTAGCCAACCCACAAGGATTCTTTTAAAATTTTTACCATTTGAATTTGTGTTGAGTTTTCGAAAAAAAATATTGCCCCCAAAACTATTGATTTCACTGGTATTTTTTCTTTGACTAAGAAGAAAACCATGTTGGTTTTTAAAAATATTAAATTAATACTGCCAGCAGTATTAATTTTGATGGGATGGGAATTGTGACGATAGTTGCCAAGGATGAGCCTGGGAACCAACGTTTAGTTTGTCATAACCAGTAGTCCTAAAATGATAGGTTTGATGGCATTTTCAGAGGTAGAGTTGGAAGGGTAGATTAAGACTATCAAAGGAAGAGCATGTGAGAAGGGAAAGGGACTTAGGCAGGAGCCTTGAGAATCCTCCATGAAAAAACGAAGAAGGGACACAGGCATGGGACCAGTCAGTCCTGTCAGCAGCCTTGGATACAGTCGGGAGAGCTGTGAGTGGAAAAGGAGCTTTGCTCTTGGAGACGGGATGCTGGGAGCCCGTCCTGTGTTGGGGGAGCTGAAGGTGGAGGGGATGAGAAACGGTTGCTTGTACTTCCTGAAGACTTCCACATGCCCAGGAGAAGTTCTCTGATCCTATGATTCAGTAAAAGAGGGGAAGGGGTGGGGACATTAACCACACACAGCAGGACAGCAAACTAAATCAGTCACCCTCACGCCCCACACTCTGTGTCTGTGTCTTCTCTTTAACTATAGGCAATTCATTCCAACTGACATTTTGCTGGTGTCTAGCAAGATCCAGACGCTCTTCAAGGTAGTGAGAATTCAGAAATAGGCTAGATACAGTCACTGCCCTATGGAGTCTATGGAAAGGAAAGCAGATGTGTCTATAAATAAATTAGAATTCAATACAAATTCAATTATAAAATTGAATGAGTCTAATTATAAAAACACTTGTAAGGATGAGGAGTAGTGAAGAGGAAACAGTGAAAAACTGCTTGATGACAACGGAAGGCAGGAATGGTCAGGAAAGGCTAGCTAGATATAGATGACCCCAAGTCATACGGGAAATCTTATATTTTATATCATACACTCTGTATAGATGCATTCATGCACACAACATAGAGAGTGCGAAAAAATGTATACACATTTTAAGAAAGGAAAAAACCGTATTAAAATTGTAATATTCAATATATACCCATAACAAAAGATGAATGCAAGCTTGACTTCTGTAATTACAAGAGGTGCTCAGAGTGGTTGCCATCAGTGTCCAGACATTTCTGATTGTGGTGAACTTAAAGTAATGGATAACATCTCTTAAAATGTGTATACGTTTTTTGGCACCCCCAGCATTTATTGAAATCCCACTATGTGCCAGGCACTATTCTAGACACGGGAGCTAAAGCAGCCAACAAAACTGACAACAATCCCTGTACTTATGGAGTTTGAAAGCTAGCGAAGGGAGACAGATAAAACATAAACAAATGAAGCATGTGAAATGGTGATAAGTGCTATGGAAAAAAATAAAAGAGGAAGAGAGAATCAGGAAGACCTGAGGGAGAGTCGGTTGTTATTTGTTTAAAGGTATTTAGGGGAAGTGTCACTAAAAACAGAATATTTGGGCATTTCCGTGAAGGAGGTGAGGAAAAAAGTCATGTGGAGATACAAAGGTATTCCAGGAAGAGCAAAAATTCTGAGGTAGAAGCATGCCTGGCATATTTTGGGGAACAGGACCGAGTGAGTGGGGGCAAGGGGAGCAATGAAAATAAATTAGAGAGCTAAATTACTTACAGTAAATAAGTTAGAAGTGGTTCGTGTTTGAACGTAGTAAGAATGAGACGCCTTTGAGACATCATTGAAGTGGATAAGTCCAGTGGGCAGTGGGCTCTTTGAATCTGCGATTTACTAAACAGATACCTATTGAGTGTGTGCTATGTGCTAAACATTGTGATAAGTGCTAAAGAAATAAAGGTGAGCCAGACAAACATAGTTATCCTTGTCTTCAAGGATCTCAAAATTAGACAAGTGAGCAAATACATACCTCACTGCAGTGATAAGATAGGTACAGTGTGTGAAGGAGGGTATAGACGGGGTACCTCACACAACTATTGGGAGTGAGGCAGGTGAGGGACGCTTTCCTATAGCAGTGACATCTAAGCTGAGATTTGAAGTAGCAGGAGTTAGCTAGACAAAGGAGGAAATTGTCTTCTGATTCCTGGACAAGTATGAGAACCCCTGTGCTCCCAAATCATTACATAGACTTGGGATAAGAAAAAAGCCAAACATATCCATAGGGTCACTGCTTTGTTTTCACGTTATTTTATGAAACCTTCATAGCAATCCTGAGAATTAAGCAGTGCAGAGTTATTTTCACCATTTTATATGTGACCAAGTTGAGGTCCAGAAAGATCCAATGACTTCCAAGGGCACATGATGGGTACCTGTTGGAACCAGGGCTTGAATATGGTTGATACATATGGAGCATTTACTATGTGCCTGGCAATATTTTAAGCACGTGACATGCATTAATCTATTTACTGCTGACAAAAATCCTATCCATGTCCATTTTACAGATGAGGAGACTGAGGCATAGATAGATTATTTCTTGCCCTCAAGGCCACGCAGCTAGCAAGCAGTGAAGCCAGGATTCAAAATCAATAGACTTACACAAGAGCACACAGGCATACCCTCCATACTGCATTGCCTATGGTCAGAAAAATTTCAGTCATTACTGAGCCAAAGAGCGGTACATTTGCGTAGGGGTATGTGTGTGTGTATGTGTGTGTGTGTGTATGTATTACATTATATGTTCTATGTTTTATATGTTTTCCAGATTCATCTATGTTGTAGCATGTGTCAGTATTTCATTCTTTTTTTAGTACCAAGTAATATTCCATTTTATGGATATACCATGCTTTATCAGTTCATCAGCTGATGGACATTGGGTTGTTTTCACTTCTTGGCTACTAAGAATATTGCTGTTGTGAACTTTTGTGTGGACATATGTTTTTAATTCTCAATTCTCTTGGGTATATACCTATGGGTAGACCGGCTGGGTGATATGCAAACTCTATGTTTAACTTTTTGAGGAGCTGCTAAGCTGTTTGCCAACATGGTGATGCCATTTTACATTTTTACTGGCAATGTATGAAGATTCCAATTTTTCCACATTCTTGCCAATATTTGCTTTTATCTGTATTTTTTCTTGATAGCCATCCTAGTGGGTGTTGAATAAGACTTTGATCAAGGTTTTCATAAAATTAAGTAAAACTAACACCAACAACAAGAACAACAACGAAATTCCAGGGATTGATAGCAAAGTAAAGAAGGAATTCTTGTGTGGTACATAATTTGACTGCAAATAATTTTCAAATAGTTACTCTGTAAGACTCTGGAGAAACAGTAGCATTGTTTACCTGAACATGGCTTTAAGTATGACAACTTAGAAGGGCGACAGTGATGATACAGGGACTTTGGGGATTCATGCATGAGCACATATAAAGACAAATTAGTATGACCCCATTTGAAGGGCAATTTAACTATAAAGTTTCAGAAGCCTTAGACCCCACATTTTCAGCTCTTAAGAATTATCCCAAGAAATTTAGAATTTATCTCTGATTCCAAGAAATAATTTATCTCTGATAAGAGACACACTCAAAATTTATGCGCAAGGATGTTCACAATTCACAATATTATTTATAAAGACAATTGTCAAGACTTTAAATCCCTACATCTTTAAATCTTCTTTGTTCTTGTCTATACTTTCCAAATATTCTAGGGTTCCCTTAGATAATTAAACAATTAGTAGAATGTTATTTCTTGAAAACTCTATTTAGTCTCACAAGTCTAGTTCAAGGCTGCTTCTTTCTCAATGTCTTCCTTAGTCATCTAGTAGTTCCTTCTGCCTTAGCAGGTTGGGTGCATCTAGGGCTGGATCTGAGGAAAAGACAAGAGAATGGTTGCTTGTAATGACAGAGATCTGTCACATATGTGACTTTTAAACTGGATTTCTAACTATTCAAGAAACTTATTATACTTCTGCTATTCAAGAGTTGTTTCTGAGATCATCAGATAGAAAAAAATTCTTTTCCAAATTAGGCTGTGGAAATTCACTTTTAACCAGCCCTAAAGGGGTTAATCACACCTGGGATTCCCTTTTTAAAAAAATTCTTTTTTAATTTTAAAGATGTGGAGTACAGTTCAGGATTAGGTACATAAATGGTCATCATACAGGTGAAATTTGGGCCTCTCATTGGTCCTCACTTTGCCTGGTTTGTATCAGTTACCCTTATTGATGTTACATGTGTCCTCCCCCCTCCAACTCCCCCCCCCCACACACACACACTCCCCATCCCCATTCCCGGCAGTGCCCAACTTCCTAAGAGCATGAGATGGCAACAACCCTGGGTTGAGCCTCTGGAGTTGACTGCTGGCTTACTCATGTAGTCAAAGACAGTAGCTGTTAAATGCAGACAGTGATCTGCAGCAAAGTCTCAGAAGAATTCTCTGTAGTGAGTTAATCAAATAATAACAACCTCGTAGTAATAGTTACACTCCGATAGCCATGCAACTATCTAGAAACTGCTCATTAAACTTCACAGCACTACCTGTACTTCATAATTTCCATACCCAAATGAGCAGTTTCACTAATAGGTTTTATTTGATAAGGTGGAACATTTGTCTCACATGGGGAGGAAATCTGTCAAACGAGATTAAATGTGTGAGTATGTATACATATGTACATATATATGATTATAGAATTTGGCATCATGGCATCATCTGCACTAAAATGGCTAGGCAGACAGCCAAAAGCCTCTGAGTATGCTTGGCCCAAATAAATAATGATGGATAATTTTAAAAGAGCTAATTATATTGAATTATAATTAATAACATCTAAGTATGGGGTTGTTATGTTATGTATTTCATTCATTGTTCAGCCAACTGCTTTAATTATATTTTTGATTATGTTTTCTAAACTAATAAAAAAAAAATCACATGTACTACCGAGTTCTACCAAGAAGCATAGTAATGTCAAGAAGCAATGAACTTTTGAGTGTAAATTCATGAAAAAAATGCACATATACCATAGTCTAAGAATATTTTAGAAAATACTGTATCTATATATTTGAATGGACTCATAATAGGCACTCAATACTAGCAAACAAACCTAACATTCCCTTTATAAAACTAATAATACAATGCCAATTAGCAAAATCATCACAAAACAAAAAACTTTATAAGAAAGAGAAAATCAGAGAAAGAAGAAATAAAAGAGAAAGGGGAAGAATTAGAAAAACAAATTCCAAGTGTCAGGTCCTAGAATGAAATGATCTTAAAAATGTTCTTCCTAGATAGGCTTCACAGCTCATATTAAAGCACAGTGCCCCATACTGCTCTCTTTTAATTCAAAACTGGAATTATTAAACCTTTTTTCCTCTTAGCTATAGGCACAAATTGAGCAGTATTTGTGAAATGTTAGTAAACCCTACTTTGGACTCTGATGTCAGGAAAATGACTCATTTTTGGCAAGCAGATGGTTGGGAAGGACAAAAGCATACCAGAGGTCTTCTTTGGGACAACAGTAGTAATCTCAGGCTGGGAGTTGTGACACACCTGGAATCCCAGTACTTAGGGAGGCCCAGGCAGGAGGATTGCTTGAGCCCAAACGTTCATAACCAGCCTGGGTAATACACCTCATCTCCACAAAATTTTTTGTAAAATTAGCTGGGCATAGTGATGCATGCCTACAGTCTCAGCTTCTTGGGAGGCTGAGATGAGAGGATTGCTTGCACCCAGGAGTTTGAGTCTGTGGTGAACCATGATCATGCCACTGCACTCTAGCCTGAGTGATAGAGTGTGACCCTTACTAAAAAAAAAAAAAATAGTAGTAATCTCATGTGTCATGAGTGGCCCTCAATCGATAAAGACAAAGGACTGGCGGGTTTGCTAAGCACACAGACACAGAACAAAGATTTTCCAGATGTCAGAGTTTTTAAAAAATAAACAGGAAAGGGGTCATTCCTGTTGAGTCCCTTACAATCATCTGGACATCGGGTTTAACAAGTCCTAGAACATGTTCCTTTTTGAAGTCAAGAAACAGGACCTCAGGCCAAGCATGGCGGCTCATGCCTGTAATCCAGCACTTTGTGAGGCTGAGGCAAGAGGATTGCTTGAGTACAGGAGTTTAAGACCAGTCTGGGTAAAATAGCGAGACCTCGTGTCTACAAAATAATGAACAAACAAATAAATAAATAAGTTGAACCGCAAAATAACAAATGCCAGATGTACTACGTGGTGTCAGCACAGCTGAGGTCTCTGCAAGAGGCCAGGGCAGACCCTCCTTAGCTCTCCATGCCTGCAGCTGTGTCTAATGACTGCTCTGCCGGTCCTGTGGGAGAGAAGGGCACTTGCCATGCCACCTGCTGCTTCTGCACCGATGACCCCCACCTCCACTCCAGCCTATAGAAGAGTCATCCAGGGAATATGAGGGTCTGGCATGAAGAAGGGAGGGGGTGGCTTGTCTAGGTCTTCGAGTGTCCCCCACTTTGCCCCCTTAACATAGGCTTCTCATTTAAGGTACAGATGCTAAGAGAGCTCCCTTCTGATGACGGTCTGAATCAAGACCTTTTACAATTAGGGAAACTGGGTGAGTTGTAGGGCTCCCCTATTGGAGATACCAGTATCAACATATGGGACTTGGCCTAGCCTGGAGATAGATTTTGGGCAGGTGGGAGAGAGACTTCTTGATGTTCTCATGCAGACTGACCAAAGTCTTTTGGAAGTGGCCTGCTATGTGCCAATCTCCCTCCGATCCAGCGTGGCTGACCCTCATGATCCTTCACAACTGAGGACACTTCTCCATGTTGCAACTCAGCTTCTTGGTCCAGGAATGATCCTTGAATGATCAGTTATCTCAAGCAGCTGTAATAACCAACAACAAAGAGATAATAAGACTTCAGCGACCAAGTCCAGGTGGAAATAGCTTAGTCCATCGGAAGACCCTGTGATTCTAAAAGACACAATGGATTCACTCCTGAGCTATTTAATGTCCCTCTTGTATTTGCCCAACACTGACCAAGGTGCCGGGGACTCATCTGTGCATGAAAGAGATAAAAATCCCGGCTAGGGATATAATGTACTTTAATATAAATAAAGCAGGGAAGAGGAAGAAAGAAGGGGGAGATACGGTAGGTTGCAGTAAAAAAAAAATAAGGGGGTGGCCAAGGAAGGCTTCATTGAGGAAATGCTATATTTGAGCAAACTTGAAAGAGGTGAGAGCGTGAGTCCCGCAGTACCCAGGGGAAGAGTCCACACAGAAGGGACAGTGAGTGCAAAGGCCCTGTACTGGGAGCACACCTAGCTGTATAAGGAGCAGCAGGGAGGCCAATGTGCCAGGACACAGTGAACTACAGAGAGAGAGAGAGAGCCATGGAGAATGAGGTCATGAGGGCCATGTGGGGTTCAGAGGGCCTGGGAAGGACTTTGGCTTTTGCTCTGAGTGACATGGGGACTCATGGGAGCATTTTGAGCCAAGAAGAGAAAAGGCCTGACTTGCATCCTGTTGGGAGCCCTCTGCCTATGACAGGTAGGCTCACAGCACTTGCCTGGTTGGTCTGGTGGCGCCCACCCTGAGAAGCACAGCTGAAGTTTCGGAGAAGAGAAAAAGGAGAAAGAGAGAGCTGTCAGGCAGAAAGAGTAGCAGTGATTACAGACGGTGAGGGGGGCTGTGACCAGGAGCAGGAAGAGAGAATGTGGGGTCCACATTTGTTGGCAGTGGGGGAGTGACAGCTGGCACAGTGTTGGAGGGGACATGAACACAGTCTAGGATGGCATCCATCTAAAGCCAAGCCCTGAATTCATCTTCATGGTCCTGGAGGCCTCCATAACCCAGAAAAAATATGATTTTGACTCCTAAAGAGAAAGTTAAACTGTGGCCCAATGAGGGAGTCATTTTAACTTTCTTATACCACAAGGTTACACAATCTTGGGCACAGTCTGCCAGATATACCTTGCTGCTTGCATTACACATGTCTTATACTGGTGTCTGCTTTTTATTAAAATGGTAAGCCACAGGCAACCCCCTCTGGTCCCCTCCTGCTCTGGGATCTTTTCTGTCCTCTCAATAAATCCTACTTTCTAAAAAAAAAAAAAAAAAAGGTAAGCCACTTCCCAAATGGGCATATACTGGTTCCCAGTGGTGAGCTATTAAACATCTATTTTATAATCAGTCTTTGGAATAGCCAGGGTGTATAAGGAAGAGGGCAAGGAAATCCCAATGGTTCAGTGCTGAGTAAACATGGAGAGCACAGAGGGATTTCTGGTAAGCACCGTGGGACAGCCTCATTGGACACCAGCCCCTGTGCCTGGTGTGACATAGAGGATAGATGACATAAAGCCCTGGGAGAGGCAGGTGATTGGAGATGTGCTGACGGGCGATTCTGGGGGGAGGGGCTTACATCTTCTCTATTTGATTCTCAAAGTGATGCTTATTCATTGCAATCCCCCAAAATTATAGGAGGGTATGACATTAAAAACCCTCTCTCTCTAATTCCTCTAACCACAAAAAGGCACAGTGAACAATATGATGTTTATCTTCTAGAGCTTGCTCTACACATATGTAATCCCTTACATATAGATAGATATTATTAATACATATATATTCACATTACACACACACAAAATTATTTAAACAATGAAACAGGAGTCATGCTTTACTTCTCTTTGGCCTTCTCTCCACATCAGGGTGAAGAGATCTGCCTCATTCTTTTTTTTTTTTTTTGAGTTGGGGGTCTCACTCTGTGGCCCAGGTTGGAATGCAGTGATCACGGCTCACCACAGACTCAACCTCCTGGGCTCAAGTGATCCTTCCACCTCAACCTCCCGAGTAGCTGAGACTACAGGTACACACCTCCGTGCCCAGCTATTTTTAACATTTTTTTGTAGAGACGAGGTTTCGCTATGTTGCCTCGGCTAGTCTTGAACTCCTGGACTCAAGCAGTTGTTCCGTCTCGGCCTCCCAAAGCACTGGGATTACAGGCGTGAGCCACCATGGCCTCTTCATTAAAAAAAAAAAAATCATTAAAGGTTTTTTTTTAAATTGTAGTAAAAAGTACATAATATAAAATTTATCATCTTTACCATTTTAAGTGTACAGTTCAGTGTTAGTAAGTACATTCATATTGTTTGTGTGTCTCATTTTTCTTAAGAGATAGAATGGCAGAGTAGTAAAAAATATGAGCTTTGGAGTCAAGCTGCCTAGGTTCAAATCCCTGCTCCTGTGCTTACCAGCTATGTGGTCTTAACCTCTGAAATGCCTCTATTTCATCATCTGTGGTGTTATTATCCCAATTTCTAAAATTGAGGTAATAACACCATTCACCTTATAGGAGTGTTGTAAAGATCAAACACATATCAACACTTAAATTACTCAGAACAGGGACTAACATGCAAGAAGTATTAACTATAGGACAAATTATATTTAATTATAAGGATATATCATAATTTATCTAACCAATGCCCTACAAATGGCTGGTTAGTATGTTTTGATAGACAGCTGTTGACCATCCTGGAAACACCAATGCAAACTTGAACCTGCTCTTCTATGCTTCCCTTTGGACAAGTGATAGCAACAACCAGTCTGAAAAGAGAATCCCAAAGTATTTAATCTTTTATGAGGTAGACTATTTCTTATAGCTGAAAAGTCTAAATTACACAAAACATCCTGCCCTGGAACAAATTTAGTTGGATCTGTATCTTACACAACACATAAGTTCAAAGTAAAACTGGAAAAAATGAAACCATAAAAGTTCTAGAAGTAAGCATGAAAGAACTCCTTTATGACCTTGGAGATGGAAATACTTTCTAACTAAAAGGAAAGCAGAAGTCATAAAAGACTGATAAATTCAACTACATAAAGGAGGGGGAAAATTACAATTGCATTTATCTGCATGATGCAAACACTACAAAAAATATATAAAAAGGATCAAGAAAAAATTGTGTAACCCATTTAAAGACAAAAGGGTAATGCCCTTGAAACATAAGATGTGCTTAGAAATCAGTTAAAAAACAAAAACTCAGAAAAAAAAGACAAAGGACATGAACAGACAATCCACAGAAAATGAAATATACAAGACTCATGAATATATAGAAATGTTCAAACTCACACGTAATAAGATAAATACAACTAAAGCTTGACAAAGATATCATTGTTCCTATGTCAGATTGGTAAAATCCAGAAGTTGGACAACATACTGTTAGTAAGACTGTGGGGAACAGGCACTCGTACATCACTAAAGAAAGTATAGATTTGGTTCAAACTGTTTGGAGGACAATTTGGTGACACTTATAGTAGCAAGCTGAATGGTAACTCCAAAGGTATGTCTGTGTCCTAATCCCTGGAAGCTGGGAATGTGATCTTATATGACAAAAAATGTGAATAAGTTAAGGATCTTGAGGGGAGGAGTTTATCCTGGATTATTTGAATGTGCCCCAAGTGCAATCACAAGTATAGTAGTCACTTGTATAGTAAGATCACGTGTGTAATAAGAGAGAGGCAGAGGGAGTTTTGAAGCAACTCACAGAGAAAAGGAAAGGAATGTGGAGATGGATGAAGAGACCTAAATGACAGAGTGACATTGCTGCTAGCTAAGGAACATTTACAGCCACCAGAGCTGAAAGAGACAAGGAACCAATTCACCTGTAGGGTCTCTGAAAGGAACGTGGCCCTTCCGACCCCTTGGTTCCAGTCTTGATTTCGGAGTTCTGGCTTTCAGAATTGTGACGGAATAAATTTCTGTTGCTTTAAGTCACCAAGGTTGTGGTCATTTGTTACAGTAGCCCCAGAAAACTAAGACATTATTCAACTTACAAAGAAAAACACAGCTGTAAATACAGTGACTCCCCTACATACAAACCTCCAAGCTGTGAACTTTCAAAGACATGAATGTATGTTTGCAAGTCCAATCACATAAGTTCACGTGTCTGGCATACACTGTCATGTCCCTGCATCCTCTGAAAGTAGTTGTGCTTTTGTGAACTTTGTACAGTACTGTATAAAGTACAGTATTACAGTATCTTTAATTCAAGCCTAGGATGTCCAGAAGCAAGCATAAAAGTAGCAATGCTGTAACTGGTACAGTATAGCCGACTGTGTTAGTTGGGTGCCTAGGCTAATTTTGTTGGACTTATGAACAAATTGGACTTATGAATGTGCTCTTGGAATGGAGCTCATTCATATGCAGAGAACTTACTGTACAAATTATAAATACAAATGAAATGGCAAATATAAATGTTGGAAACACTACTATCTCTCCTCTTACTCAGAGGCCATTGGAAGGTGAGAGGGCACATGTTAGCTGTGACAGAGGGTGCTGCTGGCATTTTAGGGGTGAGGAGCAGGAATAGCAAACAGGCTGCATAAGAGACCAGACCCCACCCATATACCTTTTAATGTTGCAACCCCACTTCTTGTCATGTTTTTCCTACAGATTTATTTGCACACAAGCAAAATGATGAAGATAGAAGTTTATTCAATGCAGTTGTGTGTGTTACTTCAGATTGGAAGTAACCCAAATGTCCTTTTCAATATAGGACTAGTTAAGTAATAATTTACAGCACATCTACACAATGAAATGTGATGCAGCTGTTTTAACCAATTGAGACACTTCTCCATGGACTTATATGGAAAGATTTCCAAAACATGGTAAGTGGAGAGAGCAAGGTACAGGACAATATATGCAGAATGTTAACAGTTCTGTTAAAAGCAAGGGGAGATTACGAGGTGATGTTTATATAGGCTTTTATAAGCATGATTATCTGGGAAATGGTTTGCAGATGGGAGAAAGTGATGGATGAAGGAGGGGGAGCAATTAGGGCCTTTTTCACTATTTGACTTTTTCTACATTTTTTTTTTTTTTTTGGTGAGTTGTAGTCTCACTCCATCACCCAGGCTGGAGTGCAGTGGCAAGCTCATAACCATGCACTACCATGCCCAGCTAATTTTTTGATTTATTGTAGAGATGAGGTCTTGCCAAGTTGCCGAGGCTGTTCTTGAACCCATGGGCTCAGACAATCTCCTCACCTCGGCCTCCCAAAGTGCTGGGATTACAGGCTTGAGCCATCATGTCCAGCCCTTTTTTTTTTTTTTTTAAGTTTCGGAATCATGTGGACATGGTTCTTTTATCTTTTTAAACTAAGGCATTGGATTGGCTTTTCTCAAAAATTGGTGGAACCTGGGGCCAAAGTACAGATAGAAACCACAAAGTATAATTTAGACATTTGAAAGCTATAAACCAAGC
>CAUYQG010091732.1:0-19973 GCA_963574415.1 Tarsius wallacei
TTTTATTTATTTATGGAGTTGGAATCTCACTCTGTCACCCAGGCACGGTGGCTCACACCTATAATCCCAGCACTTTGGGAGGCCAAGGCAGCGGGATTGATTGAGCCCAGGAGCTCAAGACCAGCCTGGGCAACGTAGTGAGACCTTGTCTCTACAAAAATTAAAAAACTAGCTGAGTATGGGGGCGCATGCCTGTAGTTTCAGCTATTCGGGAGGCTGAGGTAGAAAGATTGCCTATGCCCAGGAGGTTGAGGCTGCAGTGAGCCATGAGCATGCCACTGCTCTCCAGCCTGGGTGACAGAGTGAGACTCTGACTCAAGAAGAGAGAGAGAGAGAGAGAGAGAGAGAGAGAGAGAGAGAGAGAGAGAGAGAGAAAGGGTCTCTATGTTGTCCATGCTGGTCTCAAACTCTCAGACTTCTGGTCTCAAGAGATCTTCCTGCCTCGGCCTCCCAAAGTGCTAAGATTGCAAGCTTGAGCCACTGGGCCCACCTGGCAAAATGATTGTCATTTTAAGCCACTCAGTTTGCAGGTTATTTGTTAAATAGACACAGATAACCAAAGCACACATGCAAATAAACCTCAACCCTTATTTGTACGGGTGGGAGGAGACCTGCCATGCAAATGACCTCCTGAAGGGGGCCCTTACCTCTGCTCCAAGTCCCATTGAGGGTGACACATGCCGTTTGTTTCCCAGTGCAGTTCATGACCGCAAGGACGTCGCACGGGGCCGACTTGTCCCCAGCGCAGTAGTGACACTTCACGGAGTTGGGATGGGCCTTGGGCTCTGCCTCTGGTGGGAGTGAGTGAAGTCAGGGTGAAACATGGCCTGAAGAACTCCCTCCACAGCCCTCCTTCCCCACCAGACCTCTGTTCTCCTGCCCTCCCTCTCTTCACCCCGCCCTCCAAAGTGGGCCCAGCCTGGTCTTAGCTGCCTCCTCCAGCCCCTGAAGATTTATTCTAAGGAGCAGTAAACAGAGCGGAAGGTGGAGCTGGCCCCGCACTGTTCATCCAGAAATCTCCAGGCTGGTTTCCAAGAATTCTGTTATTCATTCCACAAACACTTCTTGAGCACTGACATGTGATGGGTACTATATTAGGCCCCGGAGACGCAGCAGTGACCATAACTGAGGAAAGCCCTTCCTTAGAGACTTTGAGTTCTAAAAATGATTAACAAGCAATCCTGTTATTGTAAGGTTCTGTGGTATTCTGCAAAAGAGTAAGCTCTGCCTTCCGGTCCTCCACCACCTGATTAATTTTGAGAGTTTTTTTTAGAGATCTGAAACATTTAAGAGGAAGCCACTTAAGTGTATTTTTCCTGAGTCAAAACTAAGCTATGAATCATCTTAATGTGGGCTCATGGTCAGGCACAGAGCTCATGCCTGTAATCCCGGCACTTCGGGAGACCGAGGCAAGAGCATTGCCTGAGCCCAGGGGTTTGAGACCAGACTGGGCAACTTAGTGAGACCTGTCTCTACAACAAATCAAAAAAATTAGCCAGATGTGGTAGCGTGTGCCTATGGTTCCAGCTACTCGTGAGACTGAGGCGGAAGGATGGCCTGAGCCCAGCTGGTCGAAGCTACAGTGGCTGTGAGCATGCTACTGCACTCCAGCCTGGGCAACAGAGTGAGACTCTGACACACACACACACACACACACACACACACACACACACACACACACACACAAGAAAAGACAAAGGGCTCATATGGAGACATAGGCAGAAACAGAAAAGTGGATAAAGAAAATGTGACTACAGCTGTGCTATCCAATACGTGGTCACTGGCCACGCGTGGCTATTGAGCCTTTGAATGTGACCAACGCCTTTTGAGATGTTCCCAGAGTGCAAATCTTTGAGTAGATTTCAAAGGCTTCGTATAAAAAAAAAGAACATGAGATATCTTATTTGTTGAAATGATAGTATTTTACCTTAAATAAAACATATGTGTATCTACAGGGCTGCCAAAAAAAATGTATATACATTTTAAGTATGACGTTCGTTAAAGATGGCATTAATCAAATGAATGTTAGCATCACCATGTGACAGGCAGGACAGGTAAAGAAAATTGCAGAACTGTGGAGTGAACATCATACTACATATTGCTACTGTAATTTAATTCAACTTCGAAAGTAGTACATAGACAACAGCTCTAAAAATGTGTATACATTTTTTTGGTCTCTCTCTCTCTCTCTCCCCCCACCCCCTGTGTGTGTGTGTGTGTGTATGTGTGTGTGTGTGTGTGTGTGTGTGTGTGTGTATATACATATATATATATGTATATATATATATTTCCCTTTTCCCAGCAACCTTTGTTTCCAAGGCATGGATCACAGACCAAGCTGGGATGAACAAGGGGCTGCTTTGTCCCTGGCTGATATGAGATGACACCACCAATCAGATGTCACTCTATCCAGGTCAGGAACAATAAAACATATTAAAATTAACTTCATTGGTTTCTTTTTTCTTCTTTTTTTTTTTTTTGAGTCAGAGTCTCACTCTGTTGCCCAGGCTGGAGTGCAGTGGTACACTCACAGCCACCACAGCCTCAACTTGCTGGGCTCAGATGAACCTTCTGCCTCAGCCTTCCAAGCAGCTGGAACTACAGGCTTGTGGTACCACACCTGGCTTATTTTTTGATTTATTGTAAAGACGAGGTCTCGTTAAGTTGCCCAGGCTGGTCTCGAACTCCTGAGCTTAGGCAATCCTCTTACCTCAGCCTCCCAAAGTGCTGGGATTACAGGTTTGAGCCACCACGCCCGACCATTGGTTTCTTTTTACTACTTACTGTGGCTACTAGAAAATTCTTTACAACATACATGGCTCACATTATATTTCTATTAGACAGTGCAGCCATAGACCCTCTCCCAAATGACAACTACTAGAAGTATTTTGGTGTGGTTCCTCCAATCTCTTTTTATACACCTGGCATTTTATATACTGAATAGCATGCCCACCTCTCAGCTTAGACCTGGAGGTGTTTTGTTTTGTTTTGTTTAATTTTAGAGACAAGGTCTCACTATGTTGCCCAGGCTGGTCTTGAATTCCTGGCATCAAGCGATCCTCCCACCTCAGCCTCCCAAAGTGCTGGGAATGCAGGTGTTAGCCACCATGCCTGGCCTGGAGGTTTTATTGTGTTGAGGTACACAGTTTAGAAGGAGGGAAATCCTAGTTGTTTGAAAGGATAGTCGCATCTCTCCATGGCTACATCTGCCAAGTACAAATTCCTTCTTTAAAGAAATATTCAAGCAACAAAAAAGTGGTATTTATTATTACCCAGGTTAAGGTCTAGGGTGATAGCAGGGGCCCAACATTAAAGGAGGCACCAACTCTCAGGGTCGTGCAAGTGCAGGGTGGTTACCTGAGAATGCATGCCTCCCTAAATTTTGTACCCTAGGCTCCTGGCTGGGCTCACTCTGGACCTGGGCTTGTCACCACCTGTATGTAACATGCCTTGTTCTGCTTGACTAACCTTCAAATGGAGGCCCTCTCCAAAGGAGAAAAAAGCGTCTGGACTTCTCTCCAGCCCCCTAATGATTCAATAAACACAGCCACAAAGTACAGAGTGCCAGCTACATGCCAGTTTTGGAGGGGAGGTACTCCCTACCAAACCTACTTCACACCTAGTTTCCAGATGAGAAAACTGAGGTTCTTCTTGTCCTGATCACTAGACAGAAAGCTGCAGAGCCAGAAATCGCAGCCAAGTCCTCCATGATACCCCACGCAGGTGTGTGAGCCCCAGGTCTCGCCCACAAACCTTGTTGGAGAACCCTGCTGCAGTTGTTTTCACAACAGACTGTGCTGACCCAGAGACTGGAGTGGGGGCCGTAGGTCAGGGCGTAGACACCTTCTTGGCATTCCCCAGGGGCCATGCACGACCCGTTCTTGACGACCGTCCCATTTTCTGGGGATAGAGGTTGAGGAGGAGAAATTAGAGCCTCCTCCCACCCTGCCCCCTTTCCCAAGCCACCCCAGATCTATGCCCCTTCTGTAGCAATGTCCGGAGGCCAATCCAGGGCCTCCGCTGGCATTCAGTCCCCTGCTGCCTCCACCCTGGCGGCACCACCCTGAGCCATGAGGCAGTTTGCAGCCTCCAGCCCCAGGACAGCTCGTCCATGCCGCCCCACAAGCCTGCCCCCTTTGTCCACTCCTCTGGCCGGCACGTCCAGTCCCCCACCCGCTCCCCACCCAGTTGCATCTGGCTGAACAAGCAGGAGTCCTGGGCGGAAGGACAAGTTATTTCAGTGCAGTTTCGCGGCGAAGAGCAGGCTGGACATGTCTTGGAAGTCCCTGCGGGGAGAGAGCAGTGATCAGACCCTGCGGTTTGAGGAAAAAGAGGAAAAAGACACATACACGCACGTGTGCGCACACACACAGGATCCAAGAATTAGACCAGCCTGTAGTACCAGCTACTTGGGATGCGGAGGCGGGAGGATCCCTTGAGCCCAGGAGGCTGAAGCTGTGTTGAGCCATGATCATGCCACTCCAGCCGGGGCAACAGAGCAAGACTCCAACTCAATCAAATAAAATAATTAATAAAAAAGAATTGGACTAAGGCTTGGGGAGGAAGGTTGCTGGGAGATCAACAGGCCCTCACGTCAGGAGGAGCGTGAATGGCCTTCCGGGTGGGTGAAACAGCACAGGCAAAGACTTGGAGGTGGGAATCACAGAATCCCCAAGCAGGAACAGCTGGTTTTACAGTCTCATTCAAGACCCCACCGTGAGGTTCTGACTGGGATCCAGGCCTCTTCATTCCCAGTCCAGGCAAAGGCGGCAGAATTAGAGCCAAAGGGGAGACAGAAAAAGCAAGGTAAAAAAATAATAATACCGACTCCCAGGTATCAATACGAGCTCATGCCCACACAGAGTGACTGCCAGCCTGGTCCGGTCCAGAGCTCCTCAAATACACTAACTCAATTAACACTCCCACAGCCCTCTGAGGCAGGATCATTATCTCCATTTCACAGATGGAAAAACAGAGGCACAGAGAGATTAAGTGGCTTGCCCAGGGTCACACAGCTAAAGAAGTGCAGAGCCGGGATATGAACCCAGGCAGCCTGGATCCAAAACCATGGTCTTTTTTTATTTTTACTTTTATTTTATTTTTGGAGTTGAAGTCTCACTCTGGCCCAGGCTGGAGTGCAGTGGCACGCTCACGGCCACCACAGCCTTCACCTGTGCCCTGTTCTTCTGCTTCCACTAGGCAACGAGCCTAGGCGGAAGCCCAACTCCCACCACCCATGAGACCTCGGGCTGTCCCCTCCCTCTCTGAGGGCCCACGACCTGCTCACCTGCTGGGGACACCAGTGCCCCCAGGAGCACCAGGGCAGGGAGGAGCTGGAGCATGATCCAGGCTGGAGAGCAGGAAGCAGATCACGGGTGCCCTCGCTTTTTATTCAAGGGCCTTGGAAGGGGTGGCAGCCCCGGAAGAGGGAGAACAAACAGTCTGGGAAGATAGCAGCTCCACCCACCATCCCAGCCACTGGGACACCTGGTGGGGGGGAACTTAGAGAGCACGGAGATGGGGAAACTGAGTCCTGAGAGGCATGTGGGAGAAGCCCAAGGTTACCCAGTGAGGCCAAAGCAGGATGGATGGACATGTCGTTGTTATTATTATTACTAAATTTTTTTTTTTAAGTTGGCGTCTTACTCTGTTGCCCAGGCTGGATGCAATGGCATGGTCACAGTTCACCGCAACCTCGACCTCCCAGATCCAGGTGATCATCATGCCTCAGCCTCCTAAGTAGATGGGACTATAGGCATGTACCACCATGCCCGGCAATTTTTTTTTTTTAAGTCAGAGTTTCACTCTGTTGCCCAGGCTAGAGTACAGTGGCATGTTTATGGCCACCACAGACTCGACCTGCTGAGCTCAGGCAATCCTTTTCACCTCAGCCTTCCAAGTAGCTGGAATTACTTGGCGCAAGCCACCATGCCTGGCCTAGAGATGGGTTTCGAAGTTCTCTGTCAGAGAGGGAAAGATTGGATCTTCCATGTGGCTTAGGATTCAACGAAAAATATCAGTCTCTGTTTTTTTTGTTTTGTTTTGTTTTGTTTTTTTAGTTGGAGTCTCATTCTCGCCCAGGCTGGTGGGCAGTGGCATACTCCCGGCCACCGCAGGCTCGACCTGCTGGGTTCTGGCGATCCTTCCGCCTCAGCCTTCCAAGTAGCTGGAACTACAGGCGCGCACTACCACGCCCAGCTAATTTTTGATTTATTGTAGAGATGAGGTCTCGCCAAGTTGCAGCATGCTCAGGCAATCCACTCACCTCAGTCTCCCAAAGCGCAGGATTACAGGCTGAGCCACCGAGCCTGGCTCAATCTCCATTCTTAAGGGGAGAGTTTGCATCCTGAGTGCTTTTTGCTGGAACTAACACATACTAGGTCTCACATAATAGACTTAGAAGAAGATTATTATTGCCCAAGTTTTATGAAATTTCATAAAAAGTATATGAGATTGCTGTTTCCTAAGAATTGTTTTAGGGTGCTGGGCACCATGGCTCATGCTTGTAATACCAGCACTTTTGGAGGCCAAGGCAGGAGGATCACTGGAGGCCAGGAGTTTGAGACCAGCCTAGGCAACATAGTAAGAACTCATCTCTACAAAAACAAAATAAAAAAGTTAGCCGGGCATGGTAACACACACCTGTAGTCCCAGCTACTCAGGAGGCTGAGGCAGGAGAATCACCTAAGTCCTGGAGGTTGAGGCTGCTGTAGCCGTGATCGTGCCACAGATTTTTTAAAGGGTTTTTACATATATGATTCTGCTTTCTGCAATCATTCTCATATCTTTTATTGCAAATAGAGCCATCTTATTGATCAAAGAGATGACAAGAGTTAAGGGAAAAAAACCCCACAAAGTCCACTCTAGAATAGTCTAGCATGTCCCCCCCACCAAGAATACTTGTATTTAAACCCAAGGGGGAGAAACTCCTGAGAGAGTGACATCTAGAATTACATCTTTCCACCCCTCCTAGTTTTCAAGTCAAAACAGCACTAGTGATTGCAACATTCGTGATGACAGGAGACGTGTATCCAAGAAGACAACAAAGTCCTCTGATTTTAGGAAGCAGCGTATGGGGGTCTTTTAAAAGATAGTGGGGACCCTTGGGAGGAAGTCTAAAGGCCCCAGTTCATCAAATGAATGTCTGAGCGTCCACTCAAGTTTATAAGCCAGGCACTCACTAGGGTTTCTTCCAGATGACTTTCCTGTCTAATCATTCCCTGCTTCCTCCCTTCAGTTCTTTGGGGTGGGTAACCCTGTCTCCATCTCATCTATCTATGTATCTATCTACAATCTACCTGTCATCTATGTATTAGTCATTCATCTGCCTGTCATCTACCATCTATCAATCCTATGCATCTATCCTATCTTTATTTATCTTTCAATCAATCTATGCTCTATTAAGCATACATCTGTCTGTATGCCATTTATCTATCTATCTATCTATCTGTCTATCTATCTTTTTATCCATCCATCCATCCTATCTATCAATCATTAACTATCTATCCATCATGTCTATTATCTATCTATTGACCATTCATCTATCTATCCTATCCATTATCCTATCAATCTTCTATTTATCTTTTTTTATTTTTTATTTTTTTTTTGAGTTGGAGTCTCACTCCGTCACCCAGACTGGAGTGCAGTGGTCGCTCCCGGCCACCGCAGCCTCAACCTGCTGGGCTCCGGCGATCCTTCCGCTCAGCCTTCCAAGTAGCTGGAACTACAGGCGTGCGCTACCATGCCCAGCTAATTTTTTTTGATTTATGGTAGAGATGAGGTCTCACCAAGTTGCCCAGGTGGGTCACGAACCCGCGGGCTCGGGCAATCCACTCACCTCAGCCTCCCAAGGCGCGGGATTACAGGCTGAGCCACCGAGCCCAGCTTTCCATTTATCTTTTAATCAATCTATCATCTATCTACCTATTTATCATCTTATCCATCTATCAACCTGTCAACCATCCATCTGTCATCTGTCTATATTTCTATCATCTATCTACCTATCATCTATCTACCTGTCATCTGTCTGTCTGTCATATATCAAATAAATGCTCAAAAAAGTAATACACTCACCCAATATCCAAAACCAACCACGCAACTGAGGTGTCCAAGGTAGGCGTGCCCTACGTCACAATGATGCCACATCACCCAATAATATAATAATGACAGATTCAACTCAAGGAGCCTCAAAATTATCCTTCTGAAGGGATAAACTCACACTGTGTAACAAGTGGAGTTTCAGAAGAAGTCCTGACACCGACAGCTCTAGAGAAATAGTTCAGAATGCTGCATTTGGCATTTATGAGACTGAACGAATAAGGATGCAAAAAAGCTGTCCATATTTTCCCCAAGTGTGGCATCTGGTGAAGGCAGTTAACAAATGAAAATATTAGGTCACGTTCTAAATACATGTTCAGGCCAGGTATGGTAGCTCATGCCTGTCATCCTAGCACTATGGGAGGCCAAGGAGGGAGGATTGCTTGAGTTCAGGATGTCGATACCCAGACTGGGCAACATCGCCAGACTCTGTCTCTATAATAATTTTAAAAATTAGTTGGGCATGGTAGAACACATCTGTAGTCCCAGCTGCTCAGGAGGCTGGGGTGGGAGGATTGGTCTGAGCTCAGGAGACCGAAGCTACAGTGAGCCGTGTTCTTACTGCCGTGCTCCTGCCTGGGTGACAGAGTGAGGCATCGACTCAAATAAATAGATAGATACACATTCAATACTAACTTTCAACCTAAATCCAACACCCAGCTTTATAGTTATACATACTATTACTTAAAGACCAAAAGGTTAACATCAGGGCATACTTGGAAAAAGAGAAGGTTAGCACTAAGTGTGTCTAGGAAGAGAAGTTTAAGGTGAGAACAACTGTGAAAGGTAGAAGAAATAAGAAGGACGCATTTCATTTCATTGTGAGAGAAGAAATCGTTTGCATGCTTGATTTGATCTGAACATTCACCCATTAAATTTTCCAGCTCTTGCAATTAATTCTCTTCATTTCAGAAAAGAGATTGCTGTGCATTAATTTTCAGAGCCCCTGAATTTTCCTTCAATTATTATTATTATTTTTATTTTTGTGTCAGGGTCTCACTCAGTCACCCAGGCTGGAGTTCAGTGGCCTGATCCCGGCTCTTTACAACCTCCATCTCTGGGGCTTAGGCGACCCTCCTGCCTCAGCCTCCGAGTAGCTGGGACTACAGGTATGTACCACCACACCCGGCTCATTTTCTGATTTTTTTGTAGAGACAAAGACTTGTCATGTTGCCCAATCTGGTCTCAAACTCCCAAGCCCAAGTGATCCCCACCTCAGCCTCCCAAAGTGCTGGGATGACAGGCATGAACCAAAGCACCCACATTCAATGAACTTTTGTGGAACAGCTGTTAAGAGAGAGAAGCTGTGATCATCAGAGTCAAAGGCAGGAAAGAGTGAACCCACAGGCAAATGCAGAAAGAAGACAGACAGATTGAAGACAACGGGAGAGGCAGGCAGACTCTTATCTCAACAAAATGAAGCTGAAATTGAGTTAACGTTGGTTGCATGTGGACAGCCTACCCAGGAGCATTGGACAAGGCAAAGGATTCAGGTATCACCTCTAAAGTGTCCAGAGGACTGGGGTCCCCGATGACTTCTTGGTTTGGTTCCAAGGTTTCCTCAGAGGGGTCACTTTCCACTTTATTTGTTGGATGCTAGAAACACAACCATTCCATGGTTAGTCTGTGGTGGGCTGCAGAGAACTGTGGTGTTAATCTAAACGACAGAGAACTGTTTGTCCTGGGGAAAGTAGAGTCAATTAAAGGGACATGCTTGATAATTCTTGCTTCTTTCTTTTCTTCTTTCCTTCTTTCCTTTTTTTTTTTTTGAGTTGGGATCTTGCTATCTTGTCCAGGCTGGAGTCCAGTGGCACAATCATGGCTCACTGTAGCCTCGACCTCCTAGGCTCAAGCAATCCTCCTGTCTTAGCCTCCCAAGTGGCTGGGACTACAAACGTGTGCCACCAGGTCCAGCTAATTTGTTTATTTTTTTTGTAGAGGTGAGGTGTTGCTATGTTGCCCCAGGCTGGTCTTAAACTCCTGGACTCAAGCGATCCTCCCACTATCCAAGTGCTGGGATGACAGGCGTGAGCCACCGTGCCCGGCTGATACTGATTTCTGGAAGATTGAAATAGCTAATCCTCACCACTCCTCACTTTTTATGAGCCTCCAACCACTTCTTAGACAAGATGAGAGGCTACAAGTTCTTATAGGATTTATCAAAGTCAACTTATCAGATAGGGAGTTTGATGAGCACATGCCAAAAACCTACAGAAGAATTTTGCTATGATTGTCTCTTTACACACATCCAATAGGATGTGTGTAAAGTCCGTGTTCTGATGATGGGTGGTGTTAAAAATCCTAGATTCATGAAGCAAATTTTGAATAAAAAAGAATTAAGATAAAATTTATACTTTTTTTGGGTAGAGATGAAGTCTTGGTATGTTGCCTATACTGGTTTTGAACTCTTGGCCTCAAGTGATCCTCCTGCCTCAGCCTCCCAAAGTGCTGACAGGTGTGAGCCACTGTGCCCAGCCTCATATTTCTTAAATATTGATTTTAGGTCCAGGTGTAAGCCTTACCAAAAATTTTTAAAAATTAAGGGAGACATAGATGCCATTGTGATGTATGTTTTTTTCCTGATTCTTCTTAAAATAGGTAGAAAAGGGATAACAAGTTTGAATAGACACCCAGAAACATTATCTGCCTGGATAATAGAAAAATGGACTAATCACATCAGAACTTATTCCAGTTTGCAAAAATCACTAAGAAAGAACATAAGAGGATTTTTTTTCTTTTGAGTTACAGTCTCTCTCTGTGGCCCAGGCTGCAGTGCAGTGGGGCATAATCACGGCTCACTGCAGCCTCAACCTCCTGGGCTCAGGCCATCCTTCCACCTCAGCCTCCTGAGTAAACAGGGACTCTAGGTAAGCACCAAAAATCCCGAATAATTTTTAAAATTTCTTGTACAGATGGGGTCTCATGATGTTGCCCAGCCTGGTCTTGAACCCCTGGGCTCAAGTGATCCTCCCACCTCGGCCTCTCAAAGCGTGAGATGACAGGCACGAGCCACCACGCCCAGCCAACAATTTTAAGAAGCATATGGCACCTTCTTTGGTAGGTAATGAGTGTAGACACTCTTGAGAAAACAAGCAAGGACAGCCAGACGTGGCTCAGTCGTATAAACGAGGTATACCGAGGCAGTGTGTTTCTCTGTGAGGTCTGCAAGCTGAGGGGAAGGCTGGGGCGGCGGGTCACACGGAATTCCAGCAGCAGGAGTCTCCATCTCAGGGCGGCCTGTCGTCTGCTGCAAAGAAAGAGGGTAAGTAAGGCACGTTAGGTCAAACCTTCACGTGGATACACGCAGATGAACAGAAACACCCACTTGATCCTCCTCTGCCTCTGCGAAGCAAGTGCAGCTTGATAGGGCCTAGGTCTGGGGCAGACTGCTACCTGTCTCTTCTTCTCCAGCTCTCTCCTCCACTTCTCCTCCCATCCTCTTCCTCTTTCTTTTCCTCTTCCTCCTTCTTCTCTTTCCTCCCTCTTCCTCCTCCTTTTTCCTCCCCCGCCTCCTCCTTTCCTACCCCTATTATCATCGTCTTCTACTTTTTTCTTCTTCTTCTTTCCTCTCGTCATCCTCCTTTTCCTCCCCTGCTCCTCTTCCTCCTCTTCTTCTCCTTCCATCCTCTTCCTCTTCTTTTTCTTTGCTTTCCTCTTCCTCCTCCCCCTCCTCTTCTTCTTCCTCCTTCTTCTTCCTGTTCTGTCTCTTTCCTTTTCTTTCTTCTTTTCCCCCTCTTCTTTACCTTCTTCATTTTCTTCCTTCCTTCTTCCCTTTCTCTCTTCCTCCTCCCCTTTCTCCTTTTGTCATCATCGTCCTCCTCCTCTCTCTCTTCTCTTCCTTCTTTCCCTTCCATCTTTCATCCTCCTTCTTCTCATACCCAAGTGCATTTTGTAGCCTCCTCACCCCCAGGCAAGTCCACGTGAGTGATCCTCACCAAGGGGACTGAGCGGATGAGAGGCTGCAATGTGATCACCTCCAGGGTGGCCAGTGAGCAGAAACGAGTTTTTCCTGCCCTCTCTTATTCCACCAGCCAGGTAATGACAGAGCTGTGTCCACCCAGTCTTTACTGAGGCTACATGAGAAAATAAAACTCCACAGGAAATGAATCAGGTGACTGTTGTCTCAACTCCCCCAAGGACAGTGTATACACCATTCAAGATGTGGAACAGATAACTTATCAAAATTTTTTGTAGAGCTGGGGTCTCACTATGTTGCCCAGGCAGGTCTTGAACTCTTGGCCTTAAGCATTCCTCCTTCCTCACCATCCCAAAGTGCTGGGATGACAGGCATGAGCCACCATGTCCGCCCTAGAAGAGATAACTTAATGCATCACAGACCATGGCTACCTTCAGCATGAGGGGCTAGTCCTCCTAAGGAGTCTCACTTGACAAGGGCTGCCCAAGAAGAAGTCGGGGTGAAGCACTAAGAACATCCTGGATCCCTTAGAGACCATGTGGAGCAGAGGGTACCTTTGCCACCCCAACCCACTGCAACACAAACAAGAAATAAACGTTTATGTCTTTGGGGCTGTTTGATACAGCAGCTAGCCTTTGCTGACAGACACAGTGCCAGGAAGCAGCTCTGTGCCCTTAAGCTGAGGTCTAAAAGCAACAGAGACACGAGAACATTGGCATACATGTGGCTCCTTGCTGAAAATGTACTGCAGAATTTTGGAGGGTAGAGGAGGCCCTCAACATGGGCCCCTCTTGCCTGGGCCAGCTGACTTACGAGAGCCCTAATTCTTCAAATGCAGATTCCCAGGCCATAGTTCCAGAGATTTTTGAGGGAGTTCAGCTCGGGTGGAAATAAGCCAATGGGTTACAGAGCTTTTGGACTTCTGATCCTCACATACTGTTTTAGAAGAAAACTTAGCTTATTCCCATGTTAACTGAGGCATGAATGCATGCATTTCACAGATATGCTGGAAATATTTTCTCAAAGAATTAAAAAAAAAAATTTCTTGTAGAGATGGGGTTTCACTGTGTTGCCCTGGCTGGTGTTAAACTCCTGGGCTCAAGCAGTCCTCCTGCCTTGGCCTCTCCAAATGCTGAGATTACAGGCATGAGTCATCACATCCAGCAAAGAATTCTAAAAAGCATATTTTTGTAAGCCCAGCTCATTCCAACGTCAACTGTGGCATGAATGTATGCATCTCACAGATATTTTGGAGAGGTGGGTAGTGAGGACAAAATAGTGGACTGCACTGTCATGAAGCTTCTTGTCAAAGAAGAGAGACCATCAACAAATGAATTTAAAAAATCATGAGAAATTCTAGAAAAAAAAATGAGAGAGAAGCATAAGACATGTTACAAAGACACACATCACCTAGTCTGGAGAGGGAGAAATTCCTGAGAGAGTAACATCTGGAATGAACCCGAGGGACGAGTAGGCGTCCGTGAGGGAGCATGACTGGAGATGCCGAAGAGGAGGAAGAAAATGCTGGAAGATGGACGTGAAAACAGATCAGCGAGTGCCAATGCCCTGAGGCACAGGAATGAAAGCACATTTTAAAAAAATGAACATAAGTTATTTGTAAATCCAGAAAAAACAATTTCATCAAAACTTGTTTGGCTTTTTTTTTTTTGAGTCAGAGTCTTACTCTGTCACCCAGGCTGGAGGGCAGTGACACACTCATGGCCACCGCAGCCTCAACCTGCAGGCCTCAGGCAATCCTCCTGACTCAGCCTTCCAAGCAGCTGGAACCACAGGCACAAGCAACTGTATCTGGCTAATTTTTCTTGATCTATTGTAGAGATGAGGTCTCACCAAGTTGCCTAGGCTAGTCTCAAACCCGTGGGCTCAGGCCATCCTCTCACCTTAGCCTCCCAAAGTGCTGGGATTATAGGCATGAGCCACCACATTGGACTATATACTTGGTTTTTTTTTGTTTCTTTTTTTTTGTTGTTTTTCATTTCGTTTTATTCCTTTGTTTGTTTTTTGAGACAAAGTCTCAGTCTCTGAACCAGGCTGGAGTATAGTCAGGTAATCATAGCTCACTGAGGCCTCGACCTCCTGGCCTCTAGCAATCCTCCTGCCTCAGCCTCTTGAGTTGCTGGAACTACAATTGAGTTGCTGGGACTACAATTGAGTTGCTGGGGCTACAATTGCGTGCCTCCACTCCCGGCACGCAATTAGTACTTACTATGTTGCTCAAGCTGGCCATGACCTTTTGGGCTCGAATGGTCATCCTACCTCAGCTTCCCAAAATGTTGAAAAGTACAGGCGTGAGCCATGGTGCCCAGCCACGAACTTTTTTTTTCAACAAATGTTGACATTTCGAACCCTAAATTTGAAAATGCAATTTAAATAACTCTCAGAAGAAAATGGAATGGTGGCTGCAGTGGGCTGGGGGATTAGAATGGGGAGGCGTTTGGTCGAGGGGTACAAAGTTTCAGTTATACCAGATGAGTAAATTCTGGAGACCTAACATACAGCACAGCGACCACAATTGATATTAACACAGCATTGCATACTTGAAGTGGGCTAAGAGGATTGGTCTTAAGTGCTCCCACAACTAAAGGAAGAAAAAGGAAGGAAGGAGAGAACAAAGGAAGGAGGGAGAGGGGGAGCAAGGAGAGAATGAAGGAAGAAATGAAGGAGAGGGGGAAAGAGGGAAGGAAGAAAGGAAGGAAAGAAGGAAAAAGGAAGAAGAAAGAAGGAATGAAGGAGGAAGGAAGAAAGAAAAGAAGGAAGGAGGGATGGAAGGGAGGAGGAGAGGGTGAAAGGAGAGAAAGAACGAAGAAATGAAGGAAAAGGGGAAGGAGGAAAGGAAATAAAGAAGGAAGAAAGGAGAGAGGGAAGGACAGAAGGAAGGGTGGAAAGAAGGAAGGAAGGGAGGTAGAAAAGATGCAAGGAGATAAAGAAAGAAGAAATGAAGGTAAAAGAGAAAGAGGAAAGGAAGGAATGAAGGGAGGAAGGAAGAAAGGAGGAAGGGAGGGAGGGAGAGAAGGAAATTGTAGCTGTGAGATAAATGTCAATTAGCTCTATGTAATTGCTTCACAGCATATACACACATCAAGACATCAATGTAAATACAATTATTAAATACCAGGCGTGCCAAAAAAATGTATATCCATTTTAAGAGCTGTTAAGAGACGTTCACTGTCATCAGAAGTGTCTGGACGCTGATGGTGACCACTCTGAGCACCTCTTGTCATTGCAGAAATCAAACGTGAGTTGTTTTGACCTTTTGTTATCGGTGTAGAGTATCAAGTATTCCTTTAAATATGTATACATTTTTTGGGTACCCTCTGCACCAACTTTCGTCAACCATACCTCAATAAAACTGAGAAGGGACTGTTTCAAAAATTAAAATTAAGTAAAGGGAGGGCTCTTTTTTTCAGGTTTCATCTATGTCTGTAAAAATCTATGTCTGATAATTATGGTGCGAAGTAACATCATAACGTCATCAGAATCACCAAAGACCATGATAGCAGCCACTTCCTTTTTTGCTGGGTGTTCAAGACTGGTTGTAGATTGACACTTGTAAGCTTCTTAACTGGTATTTATTGTAATCCTGACAGCTGTCTGAGGGAGATAGTCTGATCCTTCCTCTGCCAAAATTGAATTTGCAGATGGAGACTTTTGTTCAACGCTCGAGAACTAGAAATTAAATTTGAGAAAGGAATTTGAGTACACGTCCCTCTGGCCGTCAAACCTTGACACTGAGCTCTAAGCAAAACACAGTCTATGTCTCCAGGGCTTACAAAATGCTAAAATGTGTCTTTTTGTTTGTTTTTCGTTTTCAGTTGGGGTCTCACTCTGTCGCCCAGGCTGGAGTGCAGTGGCATGACCATGGCCCACTGCAGCCTCGACCTCCGGAGTGGTTGGGAATACAGGTGCCACCACGCCTGGATAATTTTTTGATTTTTATAGAGATCAGATCTCACTATGTTGTCCAGGCTGGTCTTGACCTCCTGGGCTTAAGCAATTCTCCTGCCTCGGCCTCCCAAAGTGTTGGGATTACAGGCATGTGCCACCACACCTGGCTAATTTATTTTTTTATAGAGATAAGGTCTCACTATGTTGCCCAGGCTAGTGTAGTGTGTAAATGTAACAGATGAAATATAAATGCTAATTTTCAGCTTGTCTTCTGTGGGTCTACTAGAATCTTACACATTTAACTGAACCAGGAAGAGTTCCGTCAATGTCTGCTAATATTTCTAATCACAACCCAAGGGCTTACTTAGAAGCAATTAATCATAACAACCAAAATGCAAACAAATTATGAGAAAATGTCTCTATTATTGTTTTTTTTTTTTTTTTTTTTGAGTAGGAGTCTCACTCTGTCGCCCAGACTGGAGTGCAGCGGCCGCTCCCGGCCACCGCAGCCTCGACCTGCTGGGCTCCGGCGATCCTTCTGCCTCAGCCTTCCGAGTAGCTGGAACTACAGGCGCGCGCCACCATGCCCGGCTGATTTTTTTGATTTATTGTAGAGATGAGGTCTCGCTTGCCCAGGCGGGTCTCGAACCCGCCGGCTCAGACAATCCATTCACCTCAGCCTCCCAAAGGCGTGGGATTACAGGCTGAGCCACCGAACCCGGCTTCTATTATTCTTACTAGTTAAAAAAAGAAAGAAACTTCTAGCCAGGCAGTGGCTCACACCTATCATCCTAGCACTTTGGAAGGCTGAGGCAGGAGAATTGCTTGAGCCCAGCCTAGGCAACATAGCAAGACCTCATCTCTACAAATAAAATAAAAATAAATTAGCCAGGTGTGGTGGCTCACTCCTGTCATCCCAGCAATTTAGGAGGCCAAGGAGGGAAGATTTCTTGAGCCCAAGAGGTCAAGACCAGCCTGGGCAATGTAGCAAGACCTCACATCTACAAAAAGTCTAAAAATTACCTGGGTGTGGTGGCACATACTTGTAGTCCCAGCTACTTGGGAGGCTGAGGCAGGAGGATTACCTGAGCCCAGGAGGTCGAGGCTGTGTTGAGTCGTGATCACGCCACTGCACTCTAGCCTGGGCACCTGACACCCTGACCCCCACCCCCCAAAAAATAATACTAAGAGAAACATCCTCCTTACACTTCACTCGGAGAGAAGTTCTCAGATAAAAATGCAACCACGGCCTGGTGCCAAGTCAGCTCCTAAGAGTGTTTTTGGCAGGCTTGTGAATGCATGCATATGAAATGTGACTTTTATAAACTGTATTTATTTTTATCCTTAGGTAATAACTCTTCCACTGATTCATCCCCTAAAAGCCCGACTGAACACTGGGTCACCTTGCAAGAAGAGACGCTGAAATCGGACACAATTCAGAGACAGATTCTTAGCTCAACAGAGACGGGTTGTGAGACACTTTAAAATCAAACCCTTGCAGTCTGTAGAGGTAAAAGCTGAGAAAACTTCATAAACTCACACAGGAAATAGATATATGAGGGGGACGCAAAAAATCTCGGAATTTATTTATAAAAATTTGTGTATTGATTCTTACATGTTTAAACATCAGTCCCCTCCAAAGTCCTCTCTGCTGGATGCAATACACTCACAGAGGCGCTTTTCTCATAGCTCAAAACCGTTTTTGAACTCGTCCATGTCGATGCCTTTTAGTGCTTCTGCCATTTTTGTTTCATGTCTTCCACATCGACAAAACGTTTTCCGTTCAGGGAATTTTTATTTGGGGAAACAAAAGAAAAGTCGTTTGGGGCGAGATCTGGTGAACAGGGAAATTGGGCAGGGAGGTCCTGCCGTGTTTGGTCAAAAGCTGCTGAACACTCAGTGCAGTGTGGGTGGGTGCTCTCATCAGTTGCCCATCAGACACCTTGAAAGAATCTCCAAAAACAATTCACAGAAGCCGAACGCAGCCTCTCACAACAAAGGTAGCTGGCACACAGATGCCCCAGAGTGTTCCCCTGCTAGAACACTCACCTAGCAGGGGAAGCCTGTCCTCCAAGGGTCCTGCCCTCCAGAATATAATTCTGAGTATTTTGGGTCCCCCTTGTATAGACACAGAATGTTCAAATACACAACCAAGGAGATAAATTTAGAGCATACAAGAAGAAAGCACTCTTTCGCATTACAGACTATGACCTTGTGAAAGTTGTTACCACCAGAGGTGGAAAATACTAAAAATATAAACATATGAATCAGCCCAGGAGCCGAAAGGAGATTTTTTTACACTTTCGCCAACTGGCGAAGCTTGTTTCACACGGATTCTTCTGACAAAAACAAGCAAAAAAGCTGGACACATACCAAAAAGTTTTTTAATTCTCTTATTTATGTTGTAAAGACAGGGTCTTGCTATGGTGCTCAAGTTGGTCTCCAACTTCTGGGCTCAAGCACTCCTCCCACCTTGGCCTCCCAAAGTGCTGGGATTGCAGGCATGAGCCAATGTGGCTGGATATAATGAAAAAAAAAAAAATCAGAGAGCTACTGAATCAACAAAAAATTAAAAGTCAAGGTACCAGAGGAAAAAAAAAGAGGTGAGCCTGACATCTGGTATTATTATTTCTGCTGAAGTCAAAGAAGAGGCTGAGAAATATTAATTCAGACAAAGAATTGTAGTGAAATTTAGTAGTGATTAAGAGAAACATTTCCTAACAAAAAGAAGAAAAATCTAGCTGGACATGGTGGCTCATGCCTGTAATCCCAGCACTTTGGGAGGCTGGGGCAAGAGGACTGCCTGAGCCCAGAGATTCAAGATCCGCCTGGGCAACATAGTGAGACCTCATCTCTACAAAAAAATTTAAAAATTAGCCGGGCATGGTGCTGTGTGCAAGTAGTCCCAGCTACTCAGGAGGCTGAGGTACGAGGATCACCTGAGCCAAGGAGGTTGAAGTTGCAGTAGGTCGTGATCATGCCTCTGTATTTCAGCCTGGGTGACACAGCGAGACTCTTACTCAAAAATTAAAAAATAGCTGGGTGCGGTGGCCCACGCCTGTCATCCCAGCACTCTGGGAAGCCAAGGCAAGAGATTCAAGATCAACCTGGGCAACATGGTGAGACCTCATCTCTATAATCAATCAAATAATTAGCTGGGCTTGGTGGTGCACGCCTGTAGTCCCAGCTACTTGGAAGACTAAAGTGGGAGGATTGCCTGAACCCAGCAGGTCGAAGCTTCTGTGGCCATGAGCATACCACTGCACTCTAGCCTGGATGACAGTTGAGATTCCAATTCAAAAATAAATAAGATAAAATAAATAAAAAATAAAAACAACAACAAAACACACATGTAGCCAAGTTGCCAGACTCAAAACTCATATGTATCTCTCAATGTCTGTATCAAGGAGCAAGAAGATCATTTTTAAAAATGATGCTGTTTATGGTAGCCTCAAAACACATTTAAAAACTAAGAATGAGACCAACAAAACATGTACATAACTGTTACCAAAAGAAATGGAAAGAAATTAAAGAAGATCTAAATAAGTGGAAAAATGTCCCAAGTTCACAGAGAGGAAAACGCGATACACTATGTCCTCACAGACACAAGATCTGCCACATCTTGACCTTGAACTTTCAGCCTTCATTGCTGTGAGACATGAATGTCTCTTGTTTACAATCCTTTAAAAACAGATTTATAGAGTGAATGCAATCCCAGAAGTCTTCTAAAATAATTTTTTAAAGACATTGCCAAGTTGATTCTAATAGTCAATTCTAATATTCTAATAAAATATTGATTTTAATATTCACATAAAAATTTTAAGGAGCTAGATGGGACAGAAAAAGAAGAAAACAGTTGAAGGATTTGCACTGCGTGTCATGAGTTATTTTAAAGTCATGCTGATTGTGGAAGTATAATATGGATTTTAAGAAAAACAATTGTGTGGCAGAGAGGGGGTTGGTAGCAGTTAAAAGTATTTCTTCTGAAAATCAATTGACAAGCTCTGAAAACCTGCCAGACCAGTTTATTTTTATTTTATTTTATTTTTTTTTT
>CAUYQG010091733.1:0-10642 GCA_963574415.1 Tarsius wallacei
GGACCGGGGGTCCCTGAGCCTCGGACCAATGCGTCTAGCTGTGGGCAGTGGGGTAGGGGAAGGAGGGCAAGAGACTTTTTGGGGAACTCACATTCGGAGAATCTCACAGTTCCGCCTGTGTTGCCGCCATCTTGACCCGAGACACAATCTGTATTTTTAATTGTGCATGGTCACTTAAATCTCTGTTCTTTTAGCTTAGTGGTTATCTAGTGGATTGACAGAAATTTCCTTAAATGTCTGAGGCAGCAAGGAAAAAGAAAAAAATTCTCATTTTTTCATTTGGGCTCCAGGTGTGTGTTTGGGCATGCCTTCAACAGTCAGCTGGGTGGTTTACAGCCCTGCCTTTGCTTTCATTTGCTGCTTGCACAGATTTGGAAGGTCAACTAGAGGTGTGAACATGGGGCCTTCTTAGATGTCTTATAAGCACTTGTCATACATGAGGCTATGTAGAGTCCCAGGATTATGGAAGTTTTTCAAAGCCCTTATTACCCAAAGTATCTTACTCCACAGATTTTCCTTCCTGGAATTTCTACATGTCTATTACCCTCCCCAACTGATATGAGATATATATACATCCCAGGTGGCAGCTGCTGGTTCACCCGTATTTAAATGTTTTTATCAAGTGCCCTCTGCCTTGTCTGCATCTCAAGTTCCCCTGACAGTTCTGAGTAGGGGAAATAAGTGCAAGCCATTTTTATTCAGCCCCCTGGGAGTCAGCCAAGAGAATAAAACAGACAACCACAATTCTTTGACAGCTCCCTGTGAAACCAGGAACCCACAGACCTTGCTATCTTCAAGACAGTTGCTGAACTGGAGAGGGAGAATTGGCCCAGAGTTAGTTATGATGCTGTAATGCTCTGAAACTGAATTCCAGTTAATTTTTCTGTATTCACTTGGTTGCTATAAACCTTTGATGATTTTCCAGAATTCCAATACAGTTGATTGTCAACCCACTCAGAATATCTGGTTGAGCAGTTTGTGAATCTGTGCTTTAACAGCTCTCCTCATGATTGTGTGTGTGTGTGTGTGTGTGTGTGTGTGTGTGTGTTTCAAAAGCACATAGTCTCTGTGGAAGGGTGGCCCTTGGAGTCCCATCTGCCACCATGATCTTTCATGTCACCCCCCACAACTGCTTATGAATTGTGCTTATGCATCACAATTCCTGGTCTGCTAAGTACTTCCAGGAATGTTATTCTTTTGGTAAACATTCATCAGGTACCTACCTTATTCTGGGTATTGTATCCAAGGTTGGAGTCTGAGAAAAAAGAAAGTTTCTCAGCCCTCATGGATGGCACAGCCTGGGTGGAGGCAGGAAGGAAGGTAGGCAGGAAGTTATAATACAGTGGATTAAGTGTTTTCCATTTTTTATTTCCTTTGAAACCTAAATTACTAATACTTGATAATGATAGTATTAATTTATATGTACTTATGATTACCAATTAATTTTTCTGCTTACTTTTTCTTTTTTTTTTTTTTCTTTTTTTTGAGTTGGACTCTCACTTTGTCTCCCAGGTTGGAGTGCAGTAGCATGCTCACCCTCAACCTGCTGGGCTCAGGTGATCCTTCCACCTCAGTCTTCCAAGTAGCTGGAACCACAGGCACACCACAATGCTCAGCTAATTTTTTGATTTATTGTAGAGGTGGGGCCTTGCCAAGTTGCCCAGGCTGGTCTCGAACCCATGGGCTCAGGCAATCCTCTCACTTCTGTCTCCCAAAGTGCTGAGATTACAGTGTGAACCACACTGCACCCAGCCAATTTCTCTGCTTTCTTTCTCCCTTTTCTTTCTTATATATCTCTATTACCTTATAAATATTTTTAGTGTCATATTTGGTGATAAACCAATAGTTTATCTCTATGAAAACATCTATGTTTTATTCTTGTATTGATACATTTTGCATTGCAAAAAGAAATATCTGAGGCAGGTAATTTATTTTTTAAAAAGTTTGTTTGGCTCACAGTTCTCCATGGTGCTGGCATCTACCCAACTTCTGGTGAGGTCTCAAGAAGCTTTCACTCATGGCAGAAGGCTAGGGGAGCCAGCAGGGGAGCAGACATGTCACATAGCCAACTACCAATTTATAGGAGATAGAGATAATAGAGATGCATATTAAACTGCACCTTTGGGGCCCTCTGCTCCTTTCATTTGACAAACAGCAGCATCTCTTATGCAGCACCCACCACTTCCCTAAGACACCGCAGTGACGGTGAACACCGGAGTAAACGGATGTGGCCGTATTGGACACCTGGTTATCAGGGCTGCTTTTAACTCTGGCAAAGTGGATATTGTCACCATCAAAGATCCCCTCATTGACCTCAACCATGTGGTCTACATGTTCCAGTATGACTCTACCCATGGCAAGTTCCATGGCACTGTCAAGGCAGAGAACAAGAAGCCTGTCATCAATGGAAAACACCATCACCATCTTCCAGGAGTGAGACCCCACCAAAATCAAATGGGGCAATGCCAGTGCTGATTATATAGTGGAATCCACTGGTGTCTTCAATACCTTGGAGAAGGCTGGGGCTCACTTACAGGGGGGAGTCAAAAGGGTCATCATCTTCACTCCCTCAGCTGGCACCCCCATGTTTGTAATGGGTGTGAACCACAAGAAGTACCAGAACAATCTCACAACTGTCAGCAACACCTCCTGCACCATCAACTGCTTAGTCTCCCTGGACAAAGTCATCCAAGACAACTTTGGCATTGTGGAGAGATTCATGGCCATCATCCACACCATTACTGGCACCCAGAAACATGGATGGCCCCTCTGGGAGGCTGTGGCATGACGACCACAGAGCCCTTCAAAACATCATCCCTGCATCCACCAATGCTGCCAAGACCATGAGCAAGATCATCCCTAAGCTGAACAGAAAGTTCATGGGCATGGTCTTCCATGCCCCCACCACCAAAGTGTCCATCATGGACCTGACCTGCCATCTGTAGAAACCCATCAAATATGATGATATCAAGAAGGTGGTGAAGTGTGCATCTGAGGGCCCTCTCAAGGGCATCCTGGACTACACTGAGCACAAGGTTGTATCTTCTGACTTTAACAGTGACATCCACCTTTGATGCTGGGCTGGCATTGCCCTCAACAACCACTTTGTCAAGCCTATCTCTTGACAGTGAATTTGGCTACAGCAACAGGGTGGTGGATCTCATGGTCCACATGGCCTCCAAGTAGTAAGAGTCCCTGGACCACCAGCACCAGCGAGAGTACAAGAGGAGGAGAGAAGCCCTCAGCTGCTGGGGAGTCCCTGTCATACTCAGTTCCTGATCACACTGAGAATCTCCCATCTTCAGTGTCCACACCACACCTGATGAATAGGGGGAGGGCGATCTAGGGAGCCCGCCTCATCATCTACCACCAATAAAGTTCCCTGTACTCAGTCAAAAATAAAATAAAATGAACTACACCTTTCAGTGCAATCAGCACAAGTGAAAACTATAGGAAACTCAACTAGACAATATAAATTTCAAGGAGGAACCTACAGCATAAAAGGGGACAAAATATTTTACAGGTAAAACTAAACTATAATCTTTGATGACTAAATCATAAAAAAAGAAGTGATTCTCCTAAATGTCAGGATGTATTTTATTGGAGGAGGGAAGAGTTTAGCATTGAGATGGGGCAAAAGATGATGTTTCTGAGTGAACTGAAAGAGTTCTGTCTCTCTGGTGGTTAATGGTTACTTTTTATTAAAGGGTATCATTTTTAGACAATTTTTCTTTTTTGGTACTTGAGTTTCATTTTAAAACTAATGAAAAATAAAATAAGTTATGAGTCATGGTTACTGTTTTGCAGAAAACCTCTTCCTCTCTCATCTCCAGGCACTGAGTGCCCAGAACAACTGGCAGCCCCAGAACCCTTGGCAGGGCCACCTACCTTCTGGGTGTGCATCCAGTGGGATGCAATGTCTGGGGTCTACTCCTTGATACTTGGATGAACCTGAGAGGACAGGGGCGAGGTGAAGCCTTCTCCCAGTCTGTAGATGCTTGGCAGTCAGTGCAGAGAAAGCAGATCTTTACCTCTCTACAGGCCTCATCTCAGCCAGAGCCTCCTCCCTGCATGGAGAGTGAGAGCCTCTTTCCTGAACATGGTGACAGGGATCTCTCAAGAGGTGGAGATTACATCATTCCTCCCCCAACATAGTCGTGCCTTTTTTGCTTTACAGGTAAGTTGACTCAGGATAGTGAAGCATAGGAAGGAGACAGGTGAATCTCAGGGCTGAGCGTAATCTGAGACATGAAGAGCACAGAACATCCGGTGGCAGCACTGCTCTAATCCCGCATCCAGGGGGTGGGTCTGGGCTGAGCTTCAGGGTAGGGAAAGGGGTGTCATTGCTCATCCTCTAGGTTCCAAGTAAAAACTCCTACCCAACCTATCTGGTTCTCCCTGGATCTTCAGCTCTAACAAGGGCTGTCTCCTTTTCTCCTCCATGGGCAGAACTTTTTGACACAGGAAAGCAGACGTGGTTTCTAGGTCCACTATGTCCTGGTTTATTGTGTTGCCGATAAAATGAAATCAAAACACACATTTAATAAATAATAAAATAGCCCATAAGGAACAAATATTTATAATGTATGACACCATTGAAGTTTTCTTCTCCCAGTGTGGATACAACTGCAGTTATGTCTTGTCTCTTGGTCAGGACACTGGGCAGGGGGAAATGGGAAGGAACCACAGTCACTGAAAGAAGGGCCCACATGGAAGAGGTCCAACAGGGAGGGCCTGCTGTCCCAGGGCCACCATATTTAGGGTGACTCCCCCTTCCTGGGTAGGACTGTTTTTGATTCTTTTTGTTTTCTGTGTAGTTTTGAAATTGTAGTATGCTGAGATACAGGACTGGTAAGTTATAGTATCTCTTTCCTCACCATTAAATGCTGTGCCACATAGTGCCTTAATATATTTATCTCCATTTTTCAGAGAGGAGCAAAAGAATAATGGGCATACTGAAACATGGAAACAAACTTTAAACATACGTGCCACTAAAAGAAGCTTTAAAATATTAATTCCACCCAAATGAAAATGAGGGAGGGTAAATAAAAAGAAAGACCACAACCCTATGTTCATAGCAGCATTATTCACAATAGCCAAGATGCAGAAGCAACCTAAGTGTTCGGTAGATGAAGAGATCAAGAAAATGTGGCATATGCAGACAATGGAATATTGTTTACCCTTTAAAATAAGGAAATCCTTTCATATGCTACAATAGGGAGGAACCTGGAGGAATTGCTAAGTGAAATGAGTCAATGACAAAAAACCCAAATGCTGCATAGTTCCATTTATAAGAGGTTCTAAGGTAGACAAACTCTTGGAACCTGAAAATAGAATGGTGGTTGCCAGAAGCTGAGGGGGTAGTGAGGAGTTTTTGTTCAATGAGCATAGAGTTTCAGCTTTGCAAGATGAAAAGTTCTAGAGATCTATAGTCAAGAATGTGCTTATAGTTAACACTGTAGTACTGTATGACTAGAAATGGTTAAGACAATAAATCTTATGTGATGTGTTTGTACCATATTACTCATTTAGGAAGGAGGCAAATCAGTTAACTGAATATGAACTACAGAAAAAGAGGTACAGAAAACTGGAGACATGACAAAGGAGAGACAAAGACAAGTCCTGGCTACCCCAGCTGTCATCCATGGACCAGTGGAATCAGCATCTCCAGACACTAGATGGATAAGCTTGCAGGCCCTAGCCTTGGCATTCTGAATCCATATGCATTTGCACTCCCAGGTAGCTCCACTGCATGTCCAAGCACTGCCCCAGATGGTGGTGGATGGAGATCCTGGGGTGGTGGGTCTGCTCTGTAGAATCCTCCAGTCCAGACAGGAGCATGCAGGATGGACCAGAGGGGATATTTCTAAGAAGGTGAAATTCATAGATACCCAAAGTCTCTAACTTCTTACAAGAGTCATACAAAGAGAAGAAATATCAGACAAAACAAAGGCAAAACAAAACAAATCAAAGAGAACCCAAGAGAAGTGTTCACTCCAGAAAGAACAAATGTTGTGGCGAAAATAAATAGAAGTTGAAATATGACATAATTCGTCATAGAAAAGGAAATAAAGAAGGACTGAACTAAACATAATGACTATATAAATATATTGGAATTCTAAACACTGATAATCAAGAGTGTGTGTGTGTGTGTGTGTGTGTGTGTGTGTGTGTGTGTGTGTGTAACATAAAGGAATGGGGAGAGTGAAAGAGAACAATTACTACTAACTATAGCATTAGCCATTGTATGATGCAACAGACAGTGGGCAACAGACAATGGCTACAACTGAAAACTCAAGCAGTATTAATTTCAAAAAATGGTATTTAAAGGTAAGGAAGTAGAAACCAAAAGAGTCAACTAAAAAGGTTGAAAGCGTTTGCCTCAGGCCGGGCACAGTGGCTCACATCTGTAATCCCAGCACTTTGGGAAGCCAAGGCAGGGGGATCACTCTGGGTCCCAGGCCAGGAGTTGGAGACAAGGCTGGGCAACAAAGCAGGATAGAGTAGAGCCCGCTTGTAGTCCCAGCTACTCAGACAGCTGAGTCCAAAAGCCAGGGCTGCAGTGAGCCATGACTGGGCCACTGTACTCCAGTCTGGGCAACAGAGTGAGGCCTTGTCTCTATAAAAAATTATAAAAAAGAAAGTGGTCTCCTCAGAAGACAGAAACTGAGAAGAAGTGGACAGAACTCTTTTTCTTGAGAAATCCTATGTGAATATTTGATGCTTTCAATTATGGAAAATTATAATTTTGATTAAAAATGAAAACATAAACCTCCATGATGAAATTGTGTGCCTAATGACAACTGAATTCAACAAATCATGCTTAAGGACTAACTAAAATACAAGAATATTTAACCATAAAACGGGCAAGCATAAGTGTTTAAATTATATCGACACTGAATAAAAGCAGGAAAGAATGTCAATAAACACAGCTCTGGACAGTATATAGATTAATTCCCTAACCCAGCTTTCTAACTGTTCACCCTGTGAACCCAGGAGGGGGTGTGGGGAAGAGGACCCAACGGGTTCCTCATCCTCCTCCTGCTTCCAGGCATATCCTGTGTCCACTCCTGCTCTGTAGAGTTCCCATTCCTGCCTTGAGCCAGTTTGACAGGTGCCTACCTAATGTTCTCTGCCATCACTGCCTTACTGGGTGGGGCTGAGGCTGCCCTGACCAAGAAGAGCCCACCCATCTAGGATCCCAAGACCCGAAGTCAAGAAGGCCTGAATTCAGGAAGGACTGAGCAATGGGGTGGGAAACATCTCACCTCCCCACAGCCCTTCCCCAATTAGTCTGAATTGATGGCAGAGGATGCTGATGCTTGCTTTATCCATCCACATTCCATGTTCATTTATTCTTCATCAATTCAGTCCACATTTCCCCAGAAGCAGACTGACCCCTATTCTCCAAAATCAAGAAATCCCAGAGTACTCTCACCCCATCCCCATACCACACTTCTGTGTCATCACACCAGGGCCCCAGCTCTTCAGGGCAGATGCTCCCCACAGGGTCAGTCACTGAACATTGGCCCCACATGGCCCCCTCCACACTGTCCCATCACTTTTTTTGTTGCTGTAAATCTCTCAGTCATAGAAACTGGTAGGGAGTGATGGGGAGGGGAAGGTAGAGGTTTTTGTGCTGGGGCAAAGCATCAAGACAGACCTTTCTTTCTTCCCTGAACCTCACACTCTATTCATTCCCAGACACATGGGGGGAAAAAAACAGACCAGAAATGTCTATTTAAACAATGAACATCTATAATATAAATTATACAGACATAGCAGACATGGGGTAATGTCCAAGAGTGTGGCAGGGGTGAGGAGACCTCAAGGTGCCAATAAAGCTGGCTCTGGGCTCCCCAGAGAGAACCATCACAAGGACACTCACCAATAAAACTCACCTATAATAATACAATTACTTCACATGCGATATAATAAATATAATTAAATAATTACAAAACAAAAATAATGATACCAACTAATATGGCACAGCTGTACCACCTCATACATATTAACACATTCAATCCACCAACCACAACAAGAAATAGATGATATTATTTTCCTGATTTCATAGATGAGCAAACTGAGGCACCAAGAGAGAAAGTGCTGGTGAGACCCAGGCAGGGAGTTGAATCCAGGCCACCTGGGGGCAGAGTCTAGGTGCCCTCAGTGAAGTCAGGGGACTCAGGTGCTGACATCAGAGACTGAAACTCCAGCTGTGCACTGCCCTTGTGATTTCCTATCCCAACAGGTGTGGATCCAGGACTCATAGGCTCACCAGCTCTGAGGGAAAGAGAGACCAGTAAGTATCCATGGACGCAGAGTGGTGCTCTCTATCCCCTCAGGCCTTCTCCCTCTCCAGTTGCTCCAAAGTCAGAGTCAACCTTTCTCTGAGGGAAGGTGATGCCCCCACTTTTTTCTCTTCCCCACCCAGCTTTACCCAGCCCCCACCAGTCTCCTCCCACGACTCCATCAACATCTGCACCTGCCCTGCTTCCACCACCCACTACACAAGGATAGGGCCACAGGACTAAAGCACAAAATCCAGAAATGAAACCCAGTATCCTCCCTCCTCTCAAGACTAAGCAACTCTGAGACAATAAGAGGCCACCCCAAAGAGAGGCCCTGGCAGGCCTGGGTGGATCATATACATAGTCCTTCCTCTCTCAGTCCCCAGGCCCTCCTCACCTGCACAGGCACATGCACACCAGGGTGGACCCTGTATACTGTGAGCCCTCCCCTCCCCCTGCAGCTCAGCATCCCTCTCCTCAAGCCCTGAGCCCACAGCTCCTACCTGGTCAACCCATCAAGAAGCCTGGAAGTTCCAGCAGATCCAGTATGGAAACACAGGACTGACAATAGGTCTATACCTGACCTGACCTCAGGCTCCCATGATTGAGGAGGCCCAGACTCCCTTGACCCTTTGCACAGTCCAGGTTCCCAACCTCCCATCCTGACACCTGCCTGGTCCACTCACCCATGGAATTGCGGTTCTTCCCAGGTCTCAGCTTGACTGAGGCTGCAAGGCCTTCCTGCCCCCATTCCTAGCAGGGATTACACCCAGGCCACTGCTCTTGCAGTGCACAGGGGATTTTCACCATGTGGAGTAGGTCTTGAGACCCATCAGCCTGAGGCTGCATTGCCCACCCTCAGCACCCTGGGATTGCCATTGTCACATCCACTATCCCCCATAGGAACCCTCCTGGAGAGGGAGCTGCAAATTTGAGATCCTGTTTCATTTAATCTGCTTCACAACGCCAAGATTGTCTAAAATCCAATTAAGATAATCCAGCTGAGCCAGGCTCAGTGGCTCAGCCTGTAATCTCGCACTTTGGAAGGCTGAGGTGAGTGGATTGCCTGAGCCCATGGATTCGAGACCCACCTGGGCAACTTGGCGATACCTCATCTCTACAATAAATCAAAAAATTAGCCAGCTGTGGTAGCGCATGCCTGTATTTCCAGCTACATGGAAGGCTGAGGTGGAAGGATCACCAGAGCCCAGCAGGTCGAGGCTGCAGTGGCCGGGAGCAGCCATGGCACTCCAATCTGGGTGACAGAGTGAGACTCCAACTCAAAAAAAAAAAAAAAAAAAGATTATCCAGCTGAAATAATAAACCAATTTACTGAAATCCACACTTAAAGAATGAATTTTGAGAAATTAGCACATGATTTTCACACTCTTTCCCCTACCAATGCCCCAATGATTTACCAAGCAACCATTCCTGCCCACAGAGAACCAGAAGTGAAGATCACTGGAAGGGAGACACCACTGTGATATCACCTGGACAGGGCCCCCCTTGTTGCAGGGCAGGAACAAACTGTCCCACTCTCCCAGGCCTGAGAGGCCAACTGACAGTGCAATTAGCTTCAAGGATGAGAAACCACCCCACCCCCACTGCCAGGGGGCCGCTCAGACAGGGTCCCTGACTAGGACTTGTGGGTCTTTTCCTTAATGTCATTATGATGGCTGAAGGAACTGGGGAGAGGGGTGCAGGTAGAAAGGGACTGGAGGCATCACCTGTCCTCAGACTCCTCTCAGTTTCTAACCCTCCCCCAGATCACAGATGTTCTTTGTTCACTCATAGGCTATGATCATCTAGGTCCTCAGCAATCAGCACAGGATTCCAGACTCACCCTACTTGGACATGCTCTGGTGGGACAGAAAGACAGGAATGGGGGAAGAGCAGGTGCCATGGTCCTCTCTGATGCCCACTCCTCACCATGCAGCAAGAGGAGGCCTCAGCTGGGATTTAAAGGGACTTGGCCTAGCCCTGACTTGGGAGGACTAAGGGGTATAGATAGGAATGCAGCTCCCGTTCCCCTCCCAAATACGCAAACATCCATCCCCTGTTCCAGAAGAATTTCCATTCCTATCTGTGCTGTGGGAGGTATGAAGGAACCCTACTACCCAGACAGGAGCCCTCCTATCTCCAGTCACTGCCCCCTTCTCTTACCTGGACCCTTTGCAGCTGATGGTTTCTTTTTCTTCTTGCACCAATGGACACAGCGAATAATAACTACAGCAACAACAGCAAGAGCTATAACAGTTGAAACAGCAACAACACATGTACTGGTGGGCGATGGACTCTGATTCACCAGCACCTTCCCTGAAAAGGAAAACATCACACACTGGGCACCCAGA
>CAUYQG010091734.1:0-28614 GCA_963574415.1 Tarsius wallacei
GGCATTGTGGCGAGACCTCATCTCTAAAATACATAAAAAAAAAACAGCCGGGCGTGGGAGCGCGCGCCTGTAGTTCCAGCTACTGGGAAGGCTGTGGTGGAAGTATCGCCGGAGCCCCGCAGGTCGAGGCTGCGGTGGCTGGGAGTGGCCGCTGCACTCCATTCTGGGTTACAGAGTGAGACTCCAACTCAAAAAAAAAAAAAAAAAAAAAGAAGTATTCCAGAATCTTTCTTTTCATACATCTCAAGTAAAAAGGATAAAAATCACCACAGATTACTGTAATTAAGGGCTTTTAACAAATCCGTATCTTTTTCAAAAATATTGGAGAAAATATAGTAAGAAAATCTAAGAAAACTCAAAGGAGTCCAAACAGATCAAGGTTAAGAAATTTTCCAGCCAGGCTCGGTGGCTCAGCCTGTAATCCCACGCTTTCAGAGGCCGAGGTGAGTGGATTGCCTGAGCCCGCGGGTTCGTGAACCGCCTGGGCAACTTGGCGAGACCTCATCTCTACAATAAATCAAAAAATTAGCTGGACGTGGTAGCGCGCGCCTGTAGTTCCAGCCACTTGGAAGGCTGAGGCGGAAGGATCGCCGGAGCCCAGCAGGTCGAGGCTGCGGTGGCCAGGAGCGTGCCACTGCACTCCAGTCTGGGCGACAGAGTGAGAAACCAACTCAAAAAAAGTAAAAAATAAAATAAAATAAAAAATAAAAAAATAAAAAATTTTAGATACCTCATATGAATTAAATTTCCAAACTTGAAAGTAAGTTGGGTATTATAATGCTTTTACTCTGAAATACCTCATCTTAAATACAACCTGTTTGTATGTGAACAAGGGCATTCTCCTATGTAACCACAATCCCATTATCATGTTCAAGAGACCTGCCAAGCCTGTTAATTTACTTAATTTTAATCTATAATTTAAAAAAAATTGGGGACACTGAAAGTTTTGAATAGTCCAGACCAGTAGTTTTGCATAATGCTCTATAATTTACACTTCTTTAATTATTTCCTAATGACTAGATTTAGGTCAAACATTTTTGGTAAGAACACTATGCAGATAATTTATTCTTCTTACCTAGAAGACACACCATGTCACTTTGTTCTTTTACTGGTGGTATTTATTTATTTGGTTCAGTTGGGGTGATACTCTGAGACTGTGAATACCCTGTTGCCCACCACTCTCCCCCGGGGGTCTAGCTGCCATGGCTACCATAGCCTGAATCCATCACATTAGTAGTTCCCAAATAAATCACATATCTTAAATTGTAATTTATCTAGTCAAAGCTATTTCTAGCATTCTTTATGCCAATTAGCTAGCCCTAAGGAGTTGAATAAAATTAACTTATTCACACATGCCACACTACTCATCTTGATGTAGCTCCCAGTAAGTCACAATGAATACAATTTAGCACCTATTTGACCTATTTACTAGGTACTTTGAAAGGCCACCAAGCTTGATTAGTGTGCTGGGCCAGGAGAAAGGATCTCCAGCTGGTAAAGGCTTTAAGTTGATTGGCTCTGCCTCTAGGTTCTTAAGACCCAGCAGATCTGCTAAGCAGCATAGGATAGATAGTTTACAAGGATTTTAGAGGAAAGTCATGCCTCTTTCGGCTACATTTATATTTTAAAGAAACAACCCCTGACTTGGGTCCTGCTATAATCTGAATATTTGTGTCCCCCTCAACCTCCAAAATTCACATGCTGAAATCTTAACCCCTCGAAGGTGATGGTATTAGGAGGGGGCCTTTCAGAGGTGGTTATTAACAGTCATGAGGGTGAGGTCCTCATGAATGGGTTCATTGCCCTTATGAAAGAAACCCCAGAGAGCTTCCTTGCCCTTCCACCATATGAGGACACAGTGAGACCCTGGCAGTCTGCAACTTGGAGAAGGGCCCTTGCCAGAGCCCAACCATGCTGGCACCTGATCTTGAACTTCCAGGCTTCCAGAACTGTGAGAAACACATTTCTGTTGCTGTAGGCCACCCAGTCTAAGGTATTTTGTTATACCAGCCCAAATGGGCTAAGGCAGGCTCTAAGGCTCGAGGACTGGGAAGAAGCAAGACTGGAAAATCGATGAGGAGGCCTGTGGAAGGAGTCTGTGAACTGACCTCTCAGATGGACATGGTGTGAGAGGCTCTGATACAGGGGGCGCTCTTAGTGACTGGGTAAGTAGGACGGATGGCCTGTTCTGTGAGATGTTAGGGTTCGTTTCCTGATGTGCCAAGATTCACACAATTGCTCTCACATAAAGTGGGTATGGTGGCAGGGATACAGGCTGTGCATGTACTCAATAATGCCCACTTCCTCTCACCAAGACTGATATGCCATTGCCATTGCCAAGAGTGTGGCTTGTTGGCATCTGTGATCAAGTGGTTCTGAGTTCTCGGTATGCTGTGATAACTGGAGGACCAGCCTGTGACATAGAGGTAGGTTAGTTATATTGGATTCTCTTCATGGTGAAGGAGGCAATGATCTGTTTCCAAATACTCTGGATTGAGATTGGCTTTCATTGCTTGCCTCGGTTCTGCCAGCACCATCAGCCCTATGCCAGTTATTTTCAACCAGGGAGCATTTGGCCTCCAGGGAACATCTGGCAATGTCTGGAGACATTTTGATTGTCATGTCTTGGAAGGTGGATGCTGCTACTGGCATCTGGTGGGGAGATGCCAGGGCTGCTGCTAGACATCTTATAGTGCACAGGACAACTCCACAACAAAGAATTACCTGACTTAAAATGTCAAGCATATCAAGGTTGAGAAACTATGCTTTATACAGGCGTCCTACACAAGTGGAAAGCACCTAGACAGGTGTTTTATACAAGATGCCCTCCAGATGTCTTGACTCTAAGGAACTCATCTGTAGTTAAAGAAATAAGGCAGAGATATGTTGTTTAGGAATTGTGTTCAGTTGCAAGTAACAGAACACCTGACTAAACAGAACTGTATTTTCCTCAAGTTCCTGTCTCTAGTTCAGCTTCTGAGAAATGTCAAAGAAAGAGCAAATGTGCTCTTTGCTATTTTTCTTATTGCAAGATGGCCCACTGGAATGTCCACACCACAAGGGCAAGGGTGTTTGTTTTGTTATTGCTATATCCTTATGACTTGGAAGAGTGTCTGACACATAGCAAGTACTCATTAACTATTTGCAGAGTGGTTTATTGTAGTTTCAGCTATCACTTAAGAGCTCCAGATAGTAGAAAAAAAGGACAAGATGTAAAAGAAGAGATAGTCCCTTTGTTAAGAAAATAGTGGGAGGAAGCTATCTCTGTTCTTCCAGTCCTGGGCAGGTTGTGTGGAAGCCAGGTGTGGTGGCTTACACTTGTAATCCAAGCACTTTGGGAGGTCAAGATGGGAAGGTCATTTGAGCCCAGGAGTTTGAGAACAGGCTGGGCAACATAGTTAGACCTTGTCTCTACAAAAAACTAAAAAATAATTTAGCTGAGTGTGGTGGCACACACCTGTAGTCCCAGCTATTTGGGAGGTTGAGGTAGAGGGATTGCCTAAACCAGGAGCTTGAGGCTTCCGTACATTGTGATTGTGCCATTAAAAAACAAACAAACAAACCACCTAATAATAATAAAAAGGAAAAGAAAAGATTCCTGGAAAATCCATGGTCAATTTCCACTTAAGTTGCATTGACCGGCACTCATGGCCATCTGTACAAGAGGCTGGACCACACAGTTTTCGGCTTGACATGTTACTGCAAAAATATGGATTTTCTGTAAGTAAGGAAGAAGGTGGACTGGATAATGAGAAACAATAAAAATTTTATTTTGATGAGCCTTAGGCATGTGCATGCAGATGAACCCATGCAAGACCCTAAGTTTGGAGAATGTGAGAGATTGCAACATAGCAAGGTCAAGGCCATAGAAAAAGAAACCCGAGGACTGTTTCTTGGAAGAGCCTGGTGGTGAACTTGTGACTGCTTGCTGTCTGTAACTCAGATGGCTTATTTGCATCCAACCTAATGAATCTGATGTTGACCACATAGTTACAAAAGACCAAAAATAGACTTGGAGGTTTAACAATGACTTGAGCTGAGCTCCACTACCGGTCAATCTTGAACTGACAAGATAATGATTTGTTAAACCAGACAATCTCCTTTCCTTAGGAACTTTATGCCTTTGTCTTTATACATCTTGCTTCTGCTTTGGTTGGTGAGACTGTCTTACCTTGTCTATACTCAGGAGCAACCCTAACCCTAACCCTAGCCCTCCCCCTAGCCCTGCCTCTAACCCAAATCCCAACCCTAGCCCTAACCCTAAGCCATGGAACTGGCTTGGAGTCTATTTGTATGTGGTAAAACTTTCAAGGCTTAGACTAATTGTCTCTGTTATTTTTGACAGTTAATCTGACGATCCCAACTCACAGGGCTAAATTTCTCTGTGTTGGAGAGAAATTTTTGCTGCTTTGCCCAGCAGTAAACTCAGACTAACATTCACAATGATTCAGAATTATTTTCATTTTATCAGCACCAATTAGGAGTGTCTGCCACAATGGAGTTATTCTGGTTAAATATGGGGAATTGAGCATGATTTTACATGTGTTTTATGGTTTCACTAAAATGGAGTCACGACTCCACTAAAATATTAACAAAAGAAAAAAGGTATGAATTTTTAAAAAAATTTTTCTTTCTCCCTTTTTTTTTTGAGTCAGAGTCTCATTCTGTCACCCAGGCTGGAGCACAGTGGCATGCTCACCGCCACCCCAGTGTTGACCTGCTCAGGCGATCCTTCTGCCTCAGTCTTCCAAGTAGCTGGAACTACAGGCGCATGCTACAGGCGATCCTTCCGCCTCAGTCTTCCAAGTAGCTGGAACTACAGGCGCATGCTACCATGTCTGGCTAATTTTTTTTTTGGTGTATTGTAGAGACGAGGTCTCGCCACATTGCCCAGGCTGGTTTCAAACCCCTGGGCTCAGGCAATCCTCTCACCTTGGGCCTCCCAAAGTGCTGGGATTATAGGCTTGAGCCACCATCCCCGGCCAAGGTATGAATTTGTGAGGACAAAGAGAACATGAGAGGAGAGCAGAGCAGTTGAGAGATGAGGAAAGCTCATTCTTAATCCCCGACAGAAGGGCAGGAAGGAGCTAACAACACAGTAGTTGAGTCTCGCTGTAGAACTCCCCAAAGACTCAGGAGCTGGGAGCATGTGGTATTTCTAGAGGCAGAGCTAGGATGGGACTAAAAACAGAAAGAAAATGGAAAGGCCTAATGAAGAGTGATTGCCCCTCAGATTCCTTACCTCGGCCCAACGAAAGATTGGAGGCAAGTTTTCTCTCTCTGGAGGAGCTGAACCACAGAGCTTCTCGATTTGTGGATACCAGACACAGTTGAGGACAGTGGTCAGATGACAGATTGAAAATGGAGATGAATGAAAACCTAAAAGAGTGTTCCTTAGCCTGCTTACCCACATTGGGCTCCCGGAATGCTGGCAGCCAAGTTTGTAGCTACCAGGCAGAGTGCGGAGAAGTCCTCCCTGGGGAGACTACTGATTAGGTGAAGAGAAATGCCCGTATCTCCCATCTCAAAAGCTTTTTCAGTTGCCCTTTTGCTGATGCTTAGAAGCCAAAAAACCTGCCCAGACATGCCAAGCTATGTCTCACTCCTAAATAGGACTGGACAACCAAACTTTTCTGGAGAAAGCCACTAGATTGAAAGAGAACAGACGTCAACCTCAAAACACTTATAATATCATAAGTGAGATGAGAGAAGAGACCTGAAATGGTTGCTCCCAATCACTTTTAAATTCTAGTCCTTGTTTAATTTTCTTTGGTAGCATGATCACTTCCTTACATTCTGTAGTATATCCGTTAGTTATTTGTTGACTCTCTGTCACCCTCAGCTGAATGTAAGCTCTGTGAGCCCAGGGACCCTGTCTTGTTCATTTTTCTATCACTTGTACTCGTGCCTGACACAAGGTAGGTGCTCATTAATATTGTTGATTGAATGGATAAAAACTGTACCCATAATAAAAAACAGAGTGCCGCATAAGGGAGCATTAAGGAATAGAAAAGATATTGGAATATTTATATAGTTATATGAAAATTAGAAAAATTCAATAGGAGATTTGCAAAATAAAATTGAGAAAATATCCTCAAAATACAGCATAAAATGATGAAAGATAATAAAGAAAACATAAGATAATTAGGACATCCAGCAGGGAGTCTTAACATCTAATAGGAATTTCAGAAAGAAAGATATGAAAAATTTAAGAGGAAAAGCTTATAACAGAAATGATAAGAATTTCTAGAACTAAAACCCATGATTTTCCAGAATTTAGGAGTTCACTGAGTGTCTGAGAAAATAAATGACAACAGAATTTCCTCAAGTCACATCATTGTGAAATTTCAGGTTCCAATGGATAATAAGATCCTATAAAGCTTCCAGATTGTAAAAGGAGACCACAAACAAAAGATGAGTATCAGAATGCAGCATTGGAAACCAGAGACAATGGGATGATGACCTTAAAAGACTGAGAGAAGGTGATCTCCACTTTTGAATTCTATATGTAGCCAAGCTATTAAGCTAATGCGGTGGTAAAATAAAAAATGGTTCAGATATGCCAGGTCATAAAAATGTACCTCTCAGGCATCCTGTCTCAGGAAGCTACAGAGAGAATGGCAAAACTAGGCAATAAACCAAGAAAGAGGAAGATCTTAAATCCAATAAACGGAGAATCCAAAGAGAGAGGGGAAAGAAATTCCCCTCCTGAGAGTGGTCCCAGGAGGATAGCAGTATATCTGGCCAAGAGAACAGCCAGTCAGAGAGAAGCAGGGCTCGAGAAGCTGTGTCTCAATACATTCAGTGAATAGATTACCTGATATATTTGTATGGAGGTGGGCTTTTAGTACTGTTTGAGAATAGTTTAGGGATATTCGAGTATGTGTTAATGATAGAAAACTAAGCAAATGAAAACCTAAGGCAATTGTTAACTCAGGAAAAACAAAAAGTCATACAAAAAAGGAGATGTGATTATAACATATCAAATCATTCAGTTGTGAATTACATTTTTTGACCAATGATATAAATATTAAATATTAATTGAGCAAAATATCTTGATATGATTTTTTGACAGATTGATAGGGAAGAGATATAGGGATGTGACTGCAATGCATGGGTTAAAAGAACTAAATCCTTGTTTTCCATGTTGGGAAGTAAAAAGTTAAAACAAAACAAAACAAAAAATCTCTCAAACATGTGATTTAGAAATATGACAGTGAACAAAAGATTGAAAGAGATTGCCTAGGGCCGTGGGGTCTGGGCATATGAAAGAGTGGGTCAGGGGAGATTTTTCTTGTTATAAGCCTCGTGGTTCTGTTCAGCTCTTTAGACTGCATAATGAAGTCTTTTGATAATAAAAATAATTAAATAAGAAGCAGTATGATAATGAGGGGGCGGTCTTACGGACCACCTCTTCTGCAATGGATTGGCCTCATGGTGTGGCACTGGCAGCCAGGGCTTGGAGACAGCTGCACCATTGGGGCTTAGTCATGCGGAATGTGGTATCTTCTTTGAAGCAGTCACGAGCTTATCATGTTCTTTCACTCTCTGCTGGCGTAAAAGGTCTGGGAACCAAGAGTCTCTCACTGCGCATTTTAGGATAAACAAACATGCAAATAAGCACACAAACGTTACGTTATTTCTCCTAGCTGGAAAAACCCCCAAACCATTACTTTCACTCCACTTTTCCCTTCAGCTACTGCTGTATTTTTCTGCATTAGTTTATAGCCACATTTCTCTAAACAATTGTTTCATACTCACTGTCTCTAATTCCTCTCCTCTCATTCTTTGTGAATCGACGCCAATAAACTTTCACTCCCATTTCTCCACTAAAAACAGCTCTTTTCAGGATCTTTAATGACCTCTGTGTTACTATATTTAATGGCGAATTCAGTTTTTATCTTACTTGATGAAGTGGCAGCATTTGACACGGTTGATGATACTGAATTCCTGAGACTGTTTCTTCACTTGGCGTCCACGGAGCACATTCTCCTGGTTTTCTTCTTGTCCTTGGTTGTTCCTTCCTGCCTCTTTTGTGAGTTCCTCCTGCTCTCCCTAGCTCTTGATGTAGAAGTGCTCTTGGATGGCTTCTATTCCCTAAATATTTGGTCCCCAGGTCACCTATGCATTCTCATAGCTTTAATTATCATCTCTAAAGTGATGACTTCCAGATTGGCCATTCCAGTCCAGGTCTCTTCTCTGAACTTCAGACTCAAGGATCCATTTCTTCCCTTGATATTTCTGTTTGGATGTGTCTAAGTGGAAATTTTTTTTGGATCCAAAAACCAAGCTCTTGGTCTCTTGGCAGCAAACTTGCTCTCCCCCAAGACCTTTCCCTCATGAGTGAGGGCAATTCCGTCCTTCTAGCGACTCAAGGCAAACCTTGGCATTATCCTTGTGTCGTCTCCTCTTTCCTTCAAACCTCGCATATGTCAAAACCACCTGTTGCCTATACTTTCCAAATGTCTCCAGACCTTGACCCCTTATCACCTGTATTGCTGCATCTCTAGTCCCAGTCACTGCGATTTCTCACCTGGATTATTGAAAAAGCCTCCTAACTCCTGCAACCTCCTATGTCTCTTTGCAATCTATTAAAAAAAATCTAATAGTCATAGTGACTCTATTAAAATTCAAGTCAGATTGTGTCACTTCTATGCTCAAACCTTTTCATTGGCTTCCCATGTGACTCTCCTATGGGTGCCATTTTTCTCAGCTTTTATTATAAAACAGATTTCTTTATTTCTTTTTTTTCCTTTTTGAGTTGGAGTCTCGCTCTCTCACCCAGGTTGGAGTGCAGTGGCACGCTCATGGCCACAGCAGCCTCCACCTGCTGGGCTCAGGCAATCCTTCTGCCTCAGCCTTCCAAATAGTTGGAACCACTGGCACGTGCCACCATACCCGGCTAATTTTTTGATTTATTGTAGAGACGAGTTCTCGCCAAGCTGCCCAGGCTGGTCTCTAACTCCTGGGTTCAGGCAATCTTCTTTCCTTGGCCTCTCACAGTGCTGGGGATTACAGGCATGAGCTACAATGCCCGGCTCAGATTTTCTTTATAAAATTTTGAAGTCATGTGCTTCAATTCATAAGGCTACATGACATATCTTCTTGAAGGAGTGCACTTTTTAAAATTTTTGAGTTGGAGTGTCACTCTGTCACCTGGAGTGCACTGACATGCTCGTGGTGACCACAGCCTTGACCTGCTAAGCTCAAGTGATCCTTACATCTCAGCCTTCCAAGTAGCTGGAACTATAGGCATGGCCACCACGCCCAGCTAATTTTTGATTTATTGTAGATACGAGGTCTTGCCAAGTTGCCCAGGCTGGTCTCACAACCAAGGGCTCAGGCAATCCTCTCACCTCGGCCTCCCAAAGTGCTGGGATTATAGGTGTGAGCCATGGCACCCAGCCCGGATTGTACTTTTAATGAATATAAAATGATATTGTAAAATTCAATGTCTTTTTTGGGCCTCAAGTTCTATCTTATAACATTAATATTGCCACACATGCTTCCCTTTTTAGACTTTTTTTTTTCTTTCTTTTTTTTTTGCTGTATTGGGATAGTTTTGGCTATGCTGCAATAACTTGCAGAAGCCCAATCTCTCTTTACACAACAACATTTTATTTCTCACATGAGGGATCCAAAGCAGGTAGGGAGAGGGACTCAGGCTAGCTGTTTTCATGGCAGAGGAAGACAAAATTTGGTGGGTCACATAGGGGCTGTTCAATGTGTCACCCTGGGAGTGACAGACATCGTGTCCAGCAAGGAAGAAAACAAATGGGATTTGGTGAACAAAAATCATAATTTTTCCTTCAGTTATGTGTCTGAGAGTCAAAGGGAGACTATGCACCATCATGGAATTGTACCTATATCTTGGTTGTGACATATGCTTATGCTTTGTCATAGAACTCTTATTTCCATAATCCTAGAGTCAACTCTTATTATTTTATGCTTCTGAGTTAAGGTATGTTCAGTCTTCATTTTTGCCTTGGAGTAGCCATACTGAAGAACTAAGGACCTCTTCCACTTTTAAAAATCTTTGTAACATCCTTGAGACCTAGGTGTAATTATCCTCATTCTAGAGATGGGGAAATACAGACCAGAAAGGTTATGTGCCTTATCCAAATTTACACAGCAAGCGAGTGGCAGAACCAAGTTGCCAGTGTGAGGGTCCTGACTCCTGGCTTGGTTTTGGGTCCCATCCTGCATTCCTGGGGGGTAGATCCTATCAGAGACAAAGGTTCATCTTCCCACGATGTCTAGATTCTTTCTAGCCCCACAGCTCTTTGCTGCCCTCTCTTGACTTCCTCAGTTATGATGGAGTAAGAAGTTGCTTCAGCAATTAATACCTTATGCACTGGCAGTCTCAAAGATTAACCTGTGTCCTCTCTTCTTGGTATTTGATGTCCCCGTCCCTTCTGATTCCCAGGTGCTGAGTATATAGTTGGGACAAGTCAATATTCTTATTGATTAATCTTTGAGAGCAGCAAGTCTGATGGGTACATTAGAGTAAGCTAAAGAGATTCTGCTATCTGCGGGTCACTGTGTATACGTGATCCCATAGACTCGTCATGATAACTCCAGAAAGGTGTATCATTAAGTCTCTTTAACAAATAAGAAGACTGAAGTGCAGAGAGGATTTCATAATATGCTCCACTTATTAATATTGATCCCACGTACTGGTAAAGAGGACTTATTATCTGCCAGGCTCCCTGCTACACGTTGGGATATAATAAATTAAAGTCTCTGCATTTAATTGTAAGAGATATGTCTGAGGTTTGTACATAGATTTATTCTGATCTTAATTATCTTTTTTTGAAAAATAAAACTAGACCACAGCCAGCAGTGGCGCAAGCCTGTAATCTCAGCACTTTGGGAGGCCGAGACGAGGGGATTGCCTGAGCCCAGGTGTTGGAGACCAGCTTGGGCAACTTGGTGAGACCTTGTCTCTACAATAAATCAAAAAATTAGCCAGGTGTGTTAGAGCGTGCCTGTAGTTCCGGCTGCTTGGAAGGCTGAGGCGGAAGGATCGCCGGAGCCCAGCAGGTTGATGCTAGGGTGGCCGTGAGCGTGCCACTGCACTCCAGCCTGGGCGACAGAGTAAGACTCCAACTCAGAAACAAAAAACAACAAACAAAAAAAGGTAAACCATAATGTCTACTTTCTTCCAAGGCTTGTTCCAGTTGTTACTTTCTTTATAAAGTTCTTCCTGATTTCTCCTTTCTTCCGCTCATATCAGATATAGAAGCACAATTAAAGCCTTGGTTCCTGGAAGTCTCCAGGGTTACAAAAGCATGATTGGTGTTCCCTCTGTCTTTTGGTCCTAGGAATGAAGGACTGGTTGGCTTCTTATGGGGATGATGAATGTATGTTACTTGTGAGCTCTTACCTCTCCTGAAATCCTTAGTAGACATTGCTAATAGATTATGACGCCTTTTCCAAGTCTCAGCCTGGGAATCCTTCTCTTTGCTTCCCCTATGGCCTGTCTTGAGCTTCTCTCAGGACCTTTTGAATCCCAAGACCTGTTCTAACACATAATGCAATGTAGGTCTATGAATGAGATAGTCTGGTTTCATCTTAACAGGGAAAGCATCTCAGGGGATCTGGCGAGCCAGGGCCTCCCTTGTTTGGGATTTGAGTGATCAAGCTCCATTATTTACCTCACAGAAGAATGAAGAAGCCATCATTCTGGACCAATTGTTATCTCTCCCAGTAATTAACTGTAGGACCTTGGACACACAAATTATTTAACCACTTCAAGATTTGGCTCCTGTATCCCTAATAAATACAGTACTATCATTAGTACTGTAATGGGATATTGTGAGATTAAATAGGGTATGTAAAGTGCACAAAGTCAGTGTTTAATATATGAAGATTCTTATCTTTATTGGCTATAATGACTTTTGTCCCCTCTTGAGCCATGCCCTGTGTTTTGGCCAGTGTTTTCTAGAGAAACAGAACCAATAAGATGTGTATGCATATAGAAAAAGACTTATAAGGAATTGGCTCATGCAGTTATGTAGGCTGACAAGTCCCAAGACTTGCAGTAGGCAAGCTGGAGACCCATGAGAGTGGATGATGTGGTTTCAGTCTGAAGGCCAGAGGGCTTGAGACCCAGGAAGAGCCAGTGTTTTGGTTTGAGGATGAAGGCAGCAAAAATACATGTGTCAACTTGAAGGCCATGAATCAGCAGAAATTGTCTCTTATTTGGGGGCCAGTCTGCCCCTTTTGTCTTCTTCAGGCCTTCAACTAATTGGATGAGGCCCACTCACATTATGAAAGGTAATCTACTTTACTCAGTCTACTGGTTTAAATGTTAATCTCATCTAAAACACTCTCACAGACATACTCAGAAAAATATTTGACCAAATGTCTAGGCACCCTGTGGCCCAGTCAAGTTGATACTTAAAATTAGCTATCACATCCTGATTCAAGGGAATTGAGGATTCCTAATCATCAGTTGCCAGAGGGCCAGTTCCTCAGTGTTTTCTGATGAATATCAGGTCACAAAACTGAACCTTGGTTTTTCTATACATTATCTAGTACCTGCTCCATAGCAGATACTCAGGTGATATTTGTTGGGTATGAATAAATGCAGTGATAAATCAAAAGTTTGGGTCTTCTATAAGCTTCCTAGGACAGGTATTACCTGACCTTCAAGTGAGAAAACAGAGGCTGAAGATGTGTTATAGTCTCCCTTGGTTTTCTAGTCCCAAACACGATGACTTCATGAAGTCATGCTGTGACTTCATCTGACAGCTCGTATCCTGCTTTGACCTTTCCAAATGTTAAGATCAGCGAATCCCTCCTAGTCTCTCGTCTCTCTGTTCCTCTGGGTCATTGCTCTGAACTCTGATACTGTCACCACTTCAAAACCATGTCTCCCTCTTGGTTTTCTGCAGCCCTCCAAATGGAGGCAGCTCATTCTCCTATTTTCCTGACCCACAGGGCCTGGTGTCATCTATGCCCTGGAGTTAGAGGCACCTAAGGCTCCTCTATTTTTAGAATCAAAGCAAATTCCTGGTCCATTTTCTATCTTTTATGGTTATAACTGAGCTGGAAATTGCAGTAAACGTGTAGGTGTTGGGGTGAGCAAAAATGGAAAGAGAGCAGTTGTGGAGTCAGACTGGGGTTCAAGTCCTAGCCACATCATTTATTGGCTATGTGATTTTGGGCTAGTCACTTAACCTTCTGTGCCTTGATGTCTTCAGTTGAAGGTACATATAATAGTTTTTATCTTGCAGATTGTTTTGAGGATTAGGATGGGTGTCCATTCTTCTTCCTGCTCCTATTTCTGAGTATTGAGCCACATGGTATGCTCTTCCAAGCTTGACCCGTTTCTTACTACCTGCCAGTAGGCAAAGGCTGCTGGTACCACAGGCCTGAGATGCCTGACTCTCTAGCAGTAGTTTACGCTTCAATTCCACCTGACCCCTTTGGAGATAGCGAGATGTCACCTCACGACTCCCACTAAGACTATAACATGTACCTTCAACCGGATCCCCCAGTTTTCTGAGAGGGTTTCTACAGAGTCATGATCAGGAAGCACCCCTGCAATGGCTGGGCACGGTGGCTCATGCCTGTAATTCCAGCACTTTGGGAGGTCAAGGTGGGAGGATTGCTTGAACCCAGGAGTTCGAGACCAGTCTAGGCAATATAGCAAGACATCATCTCTACCAAAAATAAAATAAAATGAAATAAGCTGGGTATGGTGGCACATACCTGTAGTCTCAGCTACTCAGGAGGCTGAGGCTCAGGAGGTCGAGGCTGTGGTGAGCCATGATTGTGCAGAGTAAGACTACGACAAAAAAACCAAACCAAACCACAACACAACAAAACAAAAAATCAGCATCCCTGCAATGCCTCTAAGTTTCTGATACAAAAGAAATGCTTGAGTGGCTGTTTAAAAAGCACCAAGGTGGAACTGTACCGGAGGGGCCGTCTGCATTCCAATTGCTGGATCTTCTACATTGCTTTAGGACCTTGCCTTCTTGGGTGTTGTGTCAGGCTGAATAATGGCCCTCCAACAATGTTCACACGCTAATCCTTGGATCCAGTGAATCTGCTACATTACATGGCAGAAAGGACTTTGCAGGTAAGTCAAGATAGAGCAACTATCCTGGATTATCTGAATGGGCCCATTCTAATCAATGGAGTCCTTAAAAAGCAGAGAAATTGATCTGCCTAGCGTCAGAGAGAAGTGGTAGAAGAGGAAGCTGGAGAGATGAAGCAGAAACAGCAACAGCAAGCTTTCTAATCCTCAACCCCCCACCGAGTGCATCAACTCTGCAGGCATCTTTCAAACAAGGACAGAGAGAAGATTAGGGAGAAAAACACAGCGGGGTAGGGTGGGGGAGGGGTGGGGGGGCTGAGGCATGCTTTCTCAGAGCATCCACCTGCCTCACCTACCTGCCTGGAGGTGCAGGAGGGAGGTGGACAGGAATATCCTGGGAGAATGGAACATCGATCCTGGTTTTCCCATGCAAATGTGAGGAATTGGGAATGGCAGGGGTGGGGAGTGTGGGAAGGTGTGGAGAAGGGGGGAAGGGGGGCACACCAGCATTCTGCCCCCAGTGCGCTTTAAAGGATTGTGTTTACATGTGGATGTGTGGCTGGGTGCTGCATTTCTTCCTCTTTCATAGCACATTTTTGTCTTAGGATTTGGATGACTGGAAACTCCCAGCATTCTGTGCAGGAAGAATGTCGAGGGCCGGAGGAAGAAAAGGAGGATGATATTAAAGTGGGACAAAGCACAGAATTCTCAAAGATGAAGTCATCTGGTCTAACTTCCTTTGTTCCAGGGGTGAGCATGCATGTCGGAGGAGAAGAGTAAGACCAGCACATCCCTCTGGCCACAGTAGTTGGGTGCACCTGACCCCTTTGGAGTTAGTGAGATGCACCTCAGGACTCCCAGTAAGACTGTGGGAGAAGTGTGCAGCACACTTCTCCCACAGTCTTACTGGGAGTCCTGAGGTGCATCTCACTAACTGATCAGAAAGCAACCAATCAGTTCACCATTAGTCCCCTACCTCCTGCCGATTGGTCCTTAATACTGACCAATCAAAACAGCAACAACTCACAGCTAGTGCTAGCCAATGGGTTTGGACTTAGGGCTATATAAGCACCAGGTTTTCGACTTCCAATGGGCCACCCCTTTGGGTTCCCTCCCACCTTGGAGCTTCTCTGTCCTCTCGATAAATCCTGCTTTCTCACTTTCTGGCCTTCCGTGTCCCTCATTCTTCCTGGGCATGAGACAAGAACCTTGACCCTGAAGAGCTGTGACCTGAAGAGCTGCAGAAGATCATCAGAGCCGAAGGGCCAGACACTCCAGAGGCTGGCTTGCCAACCGATGGAGCCCGCTCAACCAGGAGAGCTGCCGGAAGAAGGCAAGATTCCGAAGCTGAGACACCCAGGGGGCTAGGCTTGCCAGTCCATCGAACCAGCAACATTCTCAGAGCTTGGCTTGCCAGTCTGTTCGAGCCAACACCCTGGGAGCTAGGCTTGCCAGCCCCCTGAATCGCAACACTCTCAGGGCTTGGCTTGCCAGCCTATTAGAGCTGACATTTCCAGGCCTAGGCTTATCAGCTCCTCGATGACTCTCTGGAGCTTGGCTGGCCCATTGAGCTGACACTCTCATTGCCCAGGCTGACCTGAAAAATTCACATCGCTGGCAGTCACCTTGCTACCAAGTGGAGAGGGCTTGTTGAGAGTGAGGCCAACATAAAGGTGGACAGAATGGCGAGATGGAGAAAAAAATGACCCTAGGAGTCTTGTTTCTCTGCTTAGAACTCTTTAGTTATACTAGCTTATAATGAGAATTCCTAATTAAGTGAGCTTGAGTGGATTTTCCTTTTTTATTATTTTTAGTTTTTTCCCCACATAGTTGCTTATCAGTGTGCATGAGAGTAGTTTTCTGTGTTATTTGTAATAAAACATTGTTGATAGATATGGTCTCATTTTACAGATACAAGGAAAGTGAGAGGCCAGACACAGTAGCTTTCACCTGTAGTCCCAGCACTTTGGGAGACTGAGACAGAAGATCAATTGAGGCCAATAGTTCGAGACCAGCCTGGCCAACATAGTGAGACCTGGTCTCTAAAAATAAAAAAGGAAATTTGAGGACCAGAGTGTGTGTGTGGGGGGAAGTGATGTCTTCAATGGTATATGCTTGGTAAGTAGCATTTTAACTCTCACCCATTCACCTCTTAAGGACCTTAGAATCAGGAAACCAGCTACACTCAGAGTACAAAGTACAGAAAGCCCTGTAAGTGATGCAATTTCTGAATGCCCTCAATTGATTTTAAGAACTGTTCCTAGTTGTCATATTCTCTTTTCCTTTTTTTTTTTTGAATCGAAGTCTCACTCTGTTGCCCAGGCTGGAGTGCAGTGGCACACTCATGGCCACCGAAGCCTCGATCTGCTGGTCTCAGGTGATCCTTCTGTCTCAGTCTTCCAAGTAGCTGGAACTATAGGCGTGCGCCACCACGCCTGGCTAATTTTTTGATTTATTGTAGAGACAAAGTCTTGCCAAGTTGCCCAAGCTGGTCTTGAACCCTTGAGCTCAGGCAATCTTTTTGCCTCCGTCTCCAAAAGTGCTAGGCTTACAGGTGTGAGCTACCACACCCAGCTTTTTCTAGTACTTTTAGGATTATCTGAAATCAGGTCGAGCACTCTCATCATACAATTAAATTAACATGTTTAATTGACTGAAAATATTATAACTTGCACACACAAACCCCAACAGACGTGATGCTTTACGCACGTGTGAACCTCTGGGTAGTGGGATACTTTATGCTCAGACCTCACTAATTCCCTGCTATAAAGATATGTTCCTGAATGCTCTTACTCTGATCCTCTCAATGGCCAATGTTAGACACACATTTAATTTTTGAAATTTTAATTTTAATTAATTTATTTTTGAGTTGGGGTTCTCACTCTCTTACCTAGGCTGGAATGCAGTGACAAGATCATACCTCACTGCAGCCTCAACCTATTGGGCTCAGACAGTTCTTCTGCTGCAGCCTCTCAAGTAGCTGGGACTACAGGCACACACTACTATACTAATTTTTTGATTTTTTTGTAGAGATGAAGTCTCGCTATGTTGCCTTGGTAGGTCTCGAACTCCTGGGTTCAAGCAATCACTGTAAGGCAGACACAAAGCTGTGAACAACACAGATGGATTCCAGCTCTCCCAGAATGTACTAGTACATTCCAGAGGGTCCGGAAGCTATGTTGTCTTCCTCGTAGCTTCTCTGCATTTACACAACCTGCGGATTTATGTTGAGAATTCTTTGCGTTTTGTGTACAGGGTGATGACTCCTTGAAGGGAGGGAAACTTTATTTCATTGGTGATAATCATCTTCCTTTGTTTTTAATCCTTTCCCCAGTTGGCTGGAGAGTCATTTTCCGTTCCCTTTTGTTTCTCCTTTCCTGTTGATCTTTTAAAGACATCTAGACCCACTGACTCTTCGACACTTTTGTAGTGCATTCTATTACCAAGGTATCCCAATAGACTTGATACATGCCAGGCAGTGAGTGGACTTAAGTGCCTTACACACACCACTCGTTTGCCCTGACTACCACCCTGTAAAGTTCTGCAGTTGTGTGTCTCAGGAAGGGATTTATTTATTTTTTCTAAAATGAATTAATTCCAAACCTTTATTTCAACTACGTTTAATTTCACTCTATTACTCTTTGTGTTCTGAATATTCACAGTTAGATTTGGCTAATATTCAGCCTTGACTGCCTCTTGTATGTCTGGTTCTTCAGTAATATGAAACAGATGGTTACAAAATTTACCCTAAGGTGGATTCATACCACTGCTGGAGAATGACCACTGGCAACCAGGTCAAGATAGAGTAGTAAGTTCAAGAATGTCCTCTGCTTCAGAAACATAGCAATTCTGGATGAAAAGAGAAAGCAGAGGAAGGCATATTCAGGTCCAAATACAAGATGTGCCTTTTTTTCTTTTTCTTTTTTTTTGAGTCATAGCCTCACTTTCTTACCCAGGCTGGATCACGCCCAGTGGCACGATAACTGCTTGCCGGGGCCTCCAACTCCTGGGCTCCCAAAGTAACTGAAACTGCAGGTGTGTGCAATCACACCTGGCTAATTAAAAACTTTTTTCTTTTTTTTTTTTTGGAGTGATGAAGTCTTGCTATGTTGCCCAGTCTGGTCTTGAACTCCTGGGCTCAAGCATTCCTCCCACCTCGACCTCCCAAAGTGCTAGGATTGCATGAGTGAGTCACTGCGCCTGGCCAAGACAAACATTTTTGAAGATCTAGCCTGGCACGGAAACACAAGATGTGATCAGGGTGGCAAGGGCCTGTGGACTTGCTGGATTTTGGATGCAGTGGCAGCCAGCAGTGATAAATGAGTCAAAAGTATCCCTGAGAGATGGGAAAAACGAGGTAGGCTCTCACGAATTGAGGCCCAGGGCCGGATTGGTGCTTCTGTCTTTCCCCTGTCCTCCTGGAAGGAAGCTAGGAACGATCCTGCTGCCAAATGCTGAAGGAAAAATGGCTCCCATCCAGTTTCAGGCTGGGAGAGAAGGATGAGACATAGCCTTGTGACCGAGAGCTGATTCCAGCTTCCCCCTTGACTCGCTGTGGATCTGCTACAGCCTGGCGGCTCTTCAGGACAGTCACTTTCACTGCATTTACCAGGACTGAGTCTCAACTGGGGACCCCCAACAATGAGAACGAGGGGTGGGGGAAAGAGAGAGAGAAAGAATGAAAAACAAAACAAAAACTCCAAGCTCCTCACATTCCAAATGAGACTGTACACTAAATATAAAACAGGTGAATAAAAGCTAATGCTAATAAAAAAAGAAAACCCGTCAACAAACCAACAATCAGAACATGGATTCACTTCAGATGTAATTAATTTTACAGAATGACCAGGCATGACTTTAAAGTAACTGTATTGATTATTTAAAAGAAACAAATGAAACCGAAATTTCCGGGCTGGGCATGGTAGCTCACACCTGTAATCCCAGCACTTTGGAAGGCTGAGGTGGAAGGATTGCTTGATGCTAGGTGTTCAAGACCAGCTTGGGAAACATAGTGAGATCCTCATTTCTAAAAATAATATTAAAAATTAGCAGGGCGTGGTGGACATGGTGGCCAATGCCTGTAGTCTCAGCTACTTTGAGGCTGAGATGGTGGATTGCTTGAGTCCAGGAGTTCAAGGTTGCAGTGAACTACGATAGTACCACTGCATACCAGCCTGGGCAACAGAGCGAGACTCTGTCTTTAAAGAAAAAAAATTCTACTGGAAAACAATAAAAAAAAAAATCTGAAAGCAAGAATAGGGAGATATGAAAAAGGACCTAGTGGAAAATTTAAATATTAAAAAAGTCATTGAAATAAAAAATATGGAGCTTTGAGTTAGAATGGATATTTGGCTATGTATATTAATTTCACTGTCTTTGAAAAGTACAAGCCATTGCCTTACTAGACTCTGGTGTGGCCACGTGCTCTTTGAGCTTTGGCTGTCACTGTGCTTCCTGGCTTCCTGACTTTGGCTCCTTCCCTACCTTGGGAAGGTGAATCTCCTCTCTCTCTCTCTCGCTCTTTTTTTCTCTCTCTCTCCTTCCCTCTCTCTCTCTCTATTTTACTTTTAAAATAAACTATATTCTCTAATCTAAAAAAAGAAAAGTTCAGTAAGGAAGGAAAAAAATAAATAAGCCAATAAGAATGGGGAGAATATGCGGAGAGACAATGGCAACAGGATTCTGAAATCTGGAATGGAGACAGAAGAGTGGCAACAGATGAGGAGGCTATTATGGTCTCAGGAAGGTGAGAAAAATCCAGTTAATGCTTAGAATCCTCTATACTATAGGAACTAGCCATTCTAGAAACCTTTAGACCTGGGGTAAAGTAGAGGCTAAAACAAAGAGGATAGGTTGAAAGCTATTTGAGAAGCAGTTATCTCTCAAGACCTTCTTCCCCATCCACAGTGCTAGACAGCTGTCCTCCTACTTTTCCCAGAAATATTTTGAATGTTGATCCCAGGAAACAGTAAAACAGAGTGTGCCAGCCTGGGCAACATAGCGAGACCTTTTTTCTACAAAAAATCAAGAAATTAGCTGGACATGGTGGCACACACCTGTAGTCCCTGCTACTTGGGAGGCAGAGATGGATGGATCATCAGAGTCCAAGAAGTCGAGGCTGTGGTGAGCTGTGATTGTGTCACTGCCAAAAAACAAAATCAAAAAACAAAACAAAACCTTAGTGGTGAAGACAGGAGTGGACAGTAAGTGACCATATGCATAAGGAATACTGAACGATAAGAGTGCCAGCCCCCTTTCTTCCTGGCTCTCAGGATGTTGGTGGCCAGAACTCTACCCTCCAGCACACACTTTTCTGTGAGGGACATGATCAGCTCAGGAAGAAAGTCCTAAAGAGAGAGATGTTGGAGTTTTCTAGAAATGCTCAGATCGCCCTATAGAAAAACAACTCAGAATTGACGAGTCATACACATCTGCTCAGAACTGCCAAACTGCATTTAATTCACTCTTAATCCTGAGAAGATAACCTAAAATTACCAGAAATTTGAGGAAAGCCTCCAATGTGAAATACAGAAAACAAATGAACAGAGAGACAAAAGCAATTTGGAGAAAGCAAAGACTTTATAGGGGTGTAGGGAGAAAAACTTAAACACAAACATTCTAACATTAATATTCTCAGAGAAAAAGATATTGTATGTATAAAGCAGATGAAATGTTTGAAAATTCAGAGAATCTTTTTTAAAACAACTAATATTTGGAAATTAAAAACATGATGGCAGAAATGCATAAAAAAGAATGAATCATGTCATTTGCAGTAACATGGATGGAGCTGGAGAGCATCATTGATCCTAAGTGAACTCAGAAACGGAAAATCAAACACCGCATGTTCTCACTTATATGTGGGAGCTAAATCACCACAAAGATGGAAATAATAGACACTGGCGACACAGAAAGAGGGGAAGTAGAATGGGAGTTTAGGGTTCAGACGTTATCTATTGGGTATAACATTTACTATCTGGGGAATGGGTCATCTGAAGCCCAATCCCCATCACTATGCAATATATCCATGTAACAACCATGCACTTGTACCCCTGAATCTAAAATAAAATAAAAACAAAAAACAAACAAAACACTCATACCTCCTGAATCTAAAATAAAATGAAATAAAAACAAAAAACAAACAAACAAAAATGATGGCAGAAATGAAAAAAAGGTTAGTGAAAGTGCTGGAGGATGAAGTTGAGGAATTTGCTTCAAAATTACAACAAAAAGCTGGACGTGGTGGCTCATGCCTATAATCCCAGAACTTTGGGAGGCCGAGGTGAGAGGATTGCCTGAGCCCGCGGGTTTGAGACCAGTCTGGGCAACTTGGTGAGACCTCATCTCTACAATAAATCAAAAAATTAGCCGCACCTGTAGTTCCAGCTACTTGAAAGGCTGAGGAAGGATCGCCTGAGCCCAGCAGGTCGAAGTTGCGGTGGCTGGGAGTGTGCCACTGCCCTCCAGCCTGGGTGACAAAATGAGACTCCAATTAAAAAAAAAAAAAAAAAAAAAAAATATATATATATATAGAACAAAAAATATATAGAAAGGAAAATAAGAAAGAAAAAAGAATTACAGTAGGAAATTTAACATATGAGTAACATGAGTTCTAAGGAAAAGGAACAGAAAAAATACATAAGAAAAAAACTAATAAAATGTTCAAGAAAATTTCCCAGATTAAAGGACATGAATTTGGATATTGAAATGGGCCTGCAAGTACCCAGTAAAACAGATGATAATAGACCTATACCAAGACATATCCTTTTGAGATTTCAGAACCTAGGGAAAAAGAGAAAATGCTAATAGTCTTCAGAGAGGAAAACAACATCAACAATACAGATTTAAAGGACCAGGAATCAGAGTGGCTTAGTATCACAACAAGAACACAGAAGGCAATGGAGCAATGCCTTGTACATTGCAAAGGGAAAGAATTTCCCACCTAGAATTCTACTTCTACTTCCCGCCAACCTATCAATAAAGTGTGAATTTTCAGAGACTCAAAAAATAATCAAAATCTCAAAGCATATGCCTCTTATGTGCCCTTTCTTAGGAAGCTATGGAAGTATGTGCTCCACAGATATGGAAGTATAAACCAAGAAAGGCAAATGAAGGGGACACAGGAAGCATGAGATCGAATCCAGAGGAGAGGTGACTTCAACTCCTACAATTATGGTGATGGGGAATCCAAGGGTAGATCTGAGAGAGATCACTATGTACCAAGCATGGTGAGAAAAGTAGTCAAGATTGGAGCAGGTTAGAAAATTTGCATCCAAACAGAATGCAGTTTTTATCTGTATCATTCCAGAGTGAGTTGATAGGCATGGTGAAAACCAAAGGAACCATCACTTTTACTGACAGTTTCCACAATGATGAGCCTTTATGGCTGGGACTGAATAATAAGACAATAAAGAAGTATGTCCTAACATAAATGATTACACTAAAGTTTGATGTGTCTTTTATCAGCAGCATGAAGAGAGCCTTCTGATTTTCATAGACTCCAATGCAGAAGAAAAAATTTATTGGCCTTAATAAGAGAAATATTCCTATACATATATGATGTAATAATCTGGTATCTATACTTTTATTTCCTTTGAATTTTGTACTGTTTGCTTGCATTACCTATTCAAAAATTGAATAAAAACTCTTCCTAAAAATTTCAAATGGCCGTAATTATAAACACACATACCTGGAAGCAATAATTTTACTTGTTGGACTATATTTTAAAGATAAAGTCTCACATGCTGAAATGATGTATGTAAGGTCATTTAATATGGAATATATAATATACACTTTATATATATCAACATGTGACTTACATAATATACAGTATAGCATAAATTATACAATATTCTATTATATATAATATAATATAGAATTTAATAGCAAAAGACTGAAGATAACCTTCCCAAGGGACTTGTGAATTAATCATATTCATCCATAAAGTGAAACAGTATGAAAACTTTTAGCAGCTGATGAGGCTTACTAAGTATTGATATGAAACGACACTCAAAATATTTTGACAAGTGAACAAAGGTAAGATGAAGAAAAGTGTGAAGTTTGCAAAAACTTGTATATGAAAAGAAGAAAAAAGACTGTCTTGTGTGTGTGTGAATATGTGCATTAATTGCCACTTATGGGCACAGAGTACCTAAAAAATTACGAGAGTAATTCAAAACATTGGTTGCCTCTGAGAAGAGAAACTGGGTGTCAAAAAAGAGAACCAGAAGGGTAACTTTTCATCTTTTCATTGTTTACCCTGTGAAAACCTTTGGATTTTAGCCATATTAAGGTATTACTTATTTTTAAAAAAACCCACGTATTAAAATATGTAACAAAAGGGATGAACTCTAGTTAAGATGCGGGAAAAGAAAGAATTAGAGATTTGAAAGCTAGAATATAGGAACTCATTCAGAATGCAATAGGGAGAGTAGAAAGATGAAAATTGCCTGGCACAGTGGCTCACACCTGTAATCCCAGCACTTTGGGAGGCTAAGGTGAGAGGAGTGTTTGATCCCAGGAATTCACGACTAGCCTGGGCAACATAACAAGATCTCATTTCCACAAGATACATAATGAATGAATGAATGAACTGGGTGTGGTCCCAGCTACTCAAGAATCTCCTGAGCCCAGTAGGTTGAGGCTGCAATGAGCCATGATCATGCCACTGCAAGCTAATCTGGGTGACAAGGTGAGACTCTGACTCAAAAAACAGAGAATCCTAAAAACTCCTCCAAAAGACTCCTAGACTTCATAAATGAATTCTGTAAAGTTTTGGGATACAAAATCAACACACACAAATCAGTAGCATTGCTAAACACCAATAGCAACCAAGCTGAGAATCAAGTCAAGAACTCAATTCTGTTTACAATAACAGCCAAAAAGCTAAAATACTTAGGAATATAGTTAACCAAGGAGGAGAAAGACCTCTACAAGGAGAACTACAAAACTTTGATGAGAGAAACTTTATAGGACACAAACAAATGGAAAAAAAATCCCATGCTCATGGGTTGAAGAATCAACATTTAAAAAATGATCCTATTATTCAAAGTAATCTACAGATCCAATGCAATCCCTATCAAACTACCAACGTCATTTTTCACAGAATTAGAAAAAACAATCCTAAAGTTGATATGGAACCACACATACACACACAAAACCAGAATAGCCAAAGCAATCCTGAGCAAAAAGAAAAATCTGGAGTCATCACATTACCTGACTTCAATATACTACAAGGCTGTAGTAACCAAAACAGGATGGTCCTGGTATAAGAGAAGACACAAGGACCGATGGAACAGAATAGAGAATCCAGAAATAAACCCAAATACTTACAACCAACTGATCTTTAACAAAGTAGAGAAAACATACACGGGGAAAAGGACATGCTGTTCAACAAATGGTGCTGGGAAAATTGGATAGATACATGCAGAAAAATGAAACATGATCTTGTGATCTCTATCTCTCCCCATATACAAAAAAATAACTCAAGATGCATTAAAGACTTAAATATCAGACCTGAAACCATAAAATCCTAGAAGAAAATCTAGGAAGAACTCTTATGGACATCAGCCTAGGCAAATAATTTGTGACTAAAATCCCAAAAGCAAATGCAATTACAAAAAAATAAACAGATGTGACTTAATTAAACTATAAAGCTTCTGCATAATAAAGAAATAATTATTGTGAAGCCATAAATAAGGACAAAATCATGAACTTCACAGTAACCTGGATGGACTTAGAGTTTATAATACTGAGTATCACAGAAACAAAGAACTGAGTATCATATGTTCTCTCTCATAAGTGAACAATTACTGTAATATTATAAGAAAAGGATTGGCAGGAGCAGGAAACTGCTGGGGGGGGAGGTGGAATTCTTAGTAGTGGGAATTTACAGGGGAGGGGGCATACCTCATCAACCTGCATAATGAACATTTGTATGCCTAATCCTGAATTTTACCCCACATCTTTAAAATAAAAAAATTAAAAGTTAAATTTAAAAAAAGGACACAATTAACTGGGCAAATGGGCAACCTACAGAATAAAAAAATATATATACAAACTATACATATGACAGGAGACTAATATCCAAAATCTACAAAGAATTTAAACAAATCAACAAGAAAAAAGCAAATACTCCATTAAAAAGTGGGCAAAGGACATGAACAGATATCTCTCAAAAGAAGATATACAAATGGCCAACAAATGTGAAAAAATGTTCAACATTACTCGTCATCAGGGAAATTAAAATTAAACTGGGTGGGGCTCAGTGGCTCAGCCTGTAATCCCAGCACTTTGGGAGGTCGAGGTGAGTGGATTGCCTGAGCCAGTGGGTTTGAGACCAGCCTGAGCAACTTAGTGAGACCTCATCTCTACAATAAATACATAAATAAATTAGCCGGGTGTGGTAGCTCATGCCTGTAGTTCCAGCTACTTGGAAGGTTGAGATGGAAAGATCGCTGGAGCCCAGCAGGTCAATGCTGGGGTGGCTGTGAGTATGCCACTGCACTTCAACCTGGGTGATGGAGTGAGACTCCAATTAGAGAAAAAAATAAAATAAAACCACATGAGATACCACCTTACATCAGGATGAGTCAGGATGAGTCAGGATGGCCATTATTAAAAAAACAAAAACAAAAAAACCAATAAAAGCTGGCATGGATGTGGAGAAAAGGGAACACTTATACACTGTTGGTGGGAGTATAAATTAGTACAACCTCTATGGAAATTAGTATGGAGATTTCACAAACAACTAAAAGTAGATCTACCATTTGGTCCAGCAATCCCACTACTAGGTATCTATATACCCAAAAGAACAGAGATCGTCATATGAAAAAAACACCTGCATTCACATATTCATCGCAGTGCAATTTGCAATTGCAAATATGTGGAATCAACCTAAATGTCAGGAAAGTGTGGCATATATACATTATGGAATACTATTAAGCTATCAAAAGAATGAAATAACCAACGTGGATGGAATTGGAGAACATGATCCTAAGCAAACCAACTCAGGAACAGAAAACAAAACACTGTTTATTCTCACTTATAAGTGGGAGCTAAACTAAGGATCTGCAAAGGCATAGGGAATGGTATAATGGACACTGGAGACTCAGAAGGAGTAGGGGGGAAGAGGTGGAGGGACAAAAAAATCACGTTATTTGGTACAATGTGCACAGATGGAGGTGGTGGGTACTCTTAAAGCCCAGACCAAAAACTATTTATATCTCTCAAAAGTATTAAATAAAAAAACAAAACAATTATACAAGAGGAGTTTTGAAGGGTTAAGGTTAGGGTTATTTATAAAAATTGTGTATTTATTCTCACCTGTTTAAACTTCAGTCACCTTCAAAGTACTCTCTGTTTGATGCAATACATCTATTGAGATGCTTTTTCCACTGCTCAAAACAATTTTTGAACTTGTCAATTTTGATGTCTTTTAGTACGTCTACCATTTTTTGTTTCACCTCTTCCATGTTGGCAAAAGGACTCTGAGGACTTTTTTCATCCAGGGAAACAAATAAAAAAGTTGCTTGAGCATGATCAGATGAATAGGGAGCATGGAACATGGGAGTCATGTCATTTTTGGTCAAAAATTGCTGAACATTTAGTGAGGTGCGGGCAGATACATGATGGAAGAATCAGTCACCTTTGCCACAACTCAGTGTGTTTCTTCTGCAATGCAGCCTCTCACAGCGCTAGCTGGTACACTGATGTCAATGGGTTCCTAGAGCACTTATCTAGTGGGGGAAGCCTGTACTACAAGGGGCCCACCCTCCAAAAGATAATTCTGGTTTTTTTGTATATACAAGGGAATGACAGACTGATGGCAAATTTCTTATCATAATAATAGACATTAGAAGATAACAGAACAGTAAGTTTTAAGTACTGAATGAAAACCTGTCCTAGAATTTTATCACCAGCTAAACTATTATTCAAAAAAGGAGAATTAAATGAAAATATCTTTAGACATACAAATACTAAAAGATTCACTACACACAGACCCTCACTATAAGACTATTACAATTTATCTTAGAGATGGAAAGGTGAAATCAGAGCACATATATACAATACAAAAGGCAAGTATCTTCTAAACAGATCTTTTTCTATTCTACCTCCAAAATAGGTGAGTTGTTCTAGTGACTGCAAAGATTGATAAAATGTGTTAAAAATTTTATTTAATGGTTAGAACATAACAGTCATAACTTAAAAAATAGCAAGATGGAGAAGCTGTTCAAAGTACTTAAAGTACTTAAAGCACACTGAGAATCTTGTTATAGTTGGAAGGAATTACGTAACTGTAAACATTGTCAGAGAAGTTATGGTTAAGTATGCAGGTTGAAAAATTCTGCGTACCAATTAAAATAATAGAAGTAAAAGTTGTGGCTTCTAAATCAGAAGAGACTATACACTATCAATCAAAAGAAGGTAGAAAAGAAGAAAAGCACAGGACGGTAAACAGAAGACACAAAATATGATAATATGATTGTCTAAATTATAAAAATGTAAATGGATCAAATTTTTCTGTTAAAAGACAGATGCAATGAGATGGATTAAAAACAAATCTATGCTTCCCATAAGACACAGGATGAAAACACACACACACACACACACACACACACACACACACACACACACACAGGCTGGGTATAAAAGTATGGGCAGCAATGTATAACAAAAGTATTAACCAAGAAGTTAATGTGGCAAAATTAACATAAGACAAAATAGTTCTCATATTTTAGGGATAAAGGGAGAACCCACAAAATAATAAAGGTAATGACACAGCAAGAAGATATGACAATGAGGAGACTGCATGCTCCTAATGCAATTATCGTACAACATAGTAACAAAGCAAAACCAACAGAATTACAAGGTCAAGTCCACAAAGTCTTAGTAAGAGATGAACACAACTCATAAATCAAGCAGAAAAAACTAGAACAAATATAGCAGCTCTGAATAATAAAATTAGCAACTGTCATCTAACATGTATATACACATATCTTAAAAACTTTGTATCAAACAAATGCATATATATATTTTCAAGTATAGATAGAACCTTGGCAGAATTTGAACATGAGTCCAAAAAGGAAATCTCAGTAATTTTCAAAGAATTAATATCATACTGACCATGATATCTTATCACACAACAAATTAGAAATAGTTTAAATGACAAAAAATAACTTAACATCCTTACTCTCTTTTTCTGGCTTTTTTTGGGAAGTGAAATTCTGAATAACTCCTGAATTAAAGAAAAAATAAATAGTATACTAATAAAATATTTACAACTGAACAATAATAAATGTACTACAAGTAAAAATCTGCTGTTTTAGTTAAAATGGTGTCTATAGGTAAATATACAGTTTAATTACATTTATAATAAACAAGAAAAATAAAAAGAAATGATTTGTTTTAAGCTAAAAATAATAGCTAAAAAAGTGACCTATAAAGGTGGAAGTAAAAATCTGCTGTTTTAGTTAAAATGGTGTCTATAGGTAAATATACAGTTTAATTACATTTATAATAAACAAGAAAAATAAAAAGAAATGATTTGTTTTAAGCTAAAAATAATA